>VWZI01019557.1:454763-467014 GCA_013396835.1 Psilopogon haemacephalus
TTCTGTGCTCCACAACCTCCCTGGGCAACCTGTGCCAGTGTCTCACCACCCTCACTGTAAAGATCTTCCTCCTAACATGCAGTTTAGATCTCCCCTCTGCCAGTTTAAACCCATTCCCCCTCATCCCCTCATTACAAGGCTTTCTAAACAGTCCCTGTCACCAAGTTGCCCTAAAGTAGATTTTCAGTTTAAACCCATTCCCCCTCATCCCCTCATTATAAGGCTTTGTAAATAGTCACAGAATCATAGAATCATGGAATGGTTTAGGTTGGAAGAGACCTCAAAGATGATCCGGTTCCAAGCCCCCCGCCACAGGCAGGGACACCTCCCACTAGATAAGGACGATCAAGGCCTCATCCAGCCTGGCCTTGAACACCTCCAGGGAGGGAGCAGCCACAACCTCCCTGGGCAACCTGTTCCAGTGAAGTGATAGTCCCTATCACTAAGCTGCCCTGAAGTACATTTTCAGTTTAAAACCCATTCCTCCTCATCCCCTCATTACAAGGCTTTGTAAGTAGTCCCTATCAAGTTGCCCTGAAGTAGATTTTCAGTTTAAACCCATTCCCCCTCGTCCCCTCATTACAAGGCTTTGTAAGTAGTCCCTATCAAGTTGCCCTGAAGTAGATTTTCAGTTTAAACCCATTCCCCCTCATCCCCTCCTTACAAGGCTTTCTAAATAGTGCCTATCACCAAGTTGTCCTGAAGTAGATTTTCAGTTTAAACCCATTCCTCCTCGTCCCCTCATTACAAGGCTTTGTAAATAGTCCCTATCACTAAGCTGCCCTGAAGTATGTTTTCTCCAGAGGCAGGAGGATAACATCCAGTGTGTCCTGCTGCTCAGCTGTGCCTGGGGGATCACTGCTGTAAATGAGCCACAGCATGACAGTGACAGGATGCTTCTGGCCTCCATACGTTTGCTTACCATGCCACCTCTGACAGTCAGTGACTTGGGTGCACTGTGCAGTTCAGCAAAACCAAACACAAACAGCACACTTAGCTATTTTCCCATGATTTTCCCAGTCCATGTTCTGTTTTTTCTTGGAATACTGACAATTCAATAATTGTTTAACTGCAGCAAGTGTCCAGCAAGATGCCAGAACCCCTGTAAGATATAAATCAAAGAGCTGGGCACGGCAAAGCACAGTCAGTAGTGCTGCCAGTTGTATTGATTCTCAGTTCATAGATTCATTTTGCTTTCTGGAAATGTTTGTTTTTTTTTTTTCTTTCTTTCTTTTTAACATGTAGGGAAAGGGATCATAAATGTGCCAGCAGACTTCCTTCTCCAGGCTGAGGATGCAATGGGGTTCTAAAGAGGTCAGGTCTAAGCTTATTCAAAAACAAATGGCATGTGCATGTGCCAAGGTTTCTTCTGGACAGCCCACACTTGCCTGCTGGCTTCTAAATAGCTTCATGATCCATCACCTGTGTGTGACCAGTGTGGTGTTGCTGTGCTCAGGGTGGAGGGGTCAGGAGCAGCTGGCTCCTCAGTGCGGCTGGATCCAGAGTGGATCCAGACCAACGTCACACACGTGAGCGTGGCAGCCTTTGCCTGCAGCCTGCTGTACCAACTGTCTGCTGAAGTCACTGCTTTGCACTGGCAATCTCCATCATCCCAACCCACTGCATAAGGGGAGCTGTTTATTTCTTACAGAGGGAAGTCATCATTGGGGTGTGAAGGGATTTTATATCCTCATGCCCCTTCACAATGGCATTGATTTGGGCCAACAAGATCTCGCTCGTATTTGCTCCTTCTCCTCCAGTGAGATAAAATTAATGGATGTATTTTTTTTCCTAACCCATTTCTTTTTGCTGTGATTGTTTTTTTTACAACAGGGCTGATTCTGAAAGGCATCAACGCTGCCTCTCAAAACTAATCAACTTGCTCAAAGAGTAAAAGTTGAAATTCACGCCAGTGCCTTCTTTGCAGGTCACCAGGTCTTGCCTCCTGCTACCACTCCAGCCACATGTTCTAGGGGTTTTTTGAGCTGTAACCTTTTTACAGACTGTACCCATGGGTTTGTGTGTGTTTGGGGGAGGTTATGGCATTTTCAGGCAAGCTAATGAAAATTTGTGAAAACAGGGGTTGTTTCAGTTCATAACTCATCATTTTATCAACATTCTTCTGCTAGAAGCTGCCAAGTAGAAAGAACACAGCAACGATTAAATAAATAAATAAATAAATTAAATAAAGCGCTGCAAATATTAGCCAGAGCAGAATGCTCAGATGTAGTTTGCACATTTCCTGGTGCCCAAAGTCTTAACCATTCCGTAGCTCCCAAAGAGATGCAGTTGTTTGTGGCACAAATTTGGGGCAAGGCATTTTTATTTCGCCTTTAATCCCTTGGATTTTCTCGCAGCGTTCAAGCAGCCTTGCTTTAAGCAGGAAGGTTCTTTTTTTTAAGCTGGATCTTTCTGCTTCTCCTCCATATATCTATATATTTTTGTTTTCAACTTTGTTATGGCAAGCACTGCAAAATGCATTTCAAAGAGGAGGGCCCAGTTCATTCAGCAATGGATTCCATCTGTGTTGACGTTGGCTGCAGAGCCCAACCCGCCCCAGCTGTATGAAGTAACTGGTGCTCCAGCAGGGTCAAATCCAGACAAGCACCATTTGTGTTTCATTTCCTTTTTTTTTTTTTTTTCCCCTTCTCTTCCTTTCTGAATAACATTTTGTCTAAAAACAAGGAATTTCTCCCCCCCCCCACTTCCCCAGTCCTTATTGGAACCTCTTATTTTGTTCCTGGATAAAAAAGATAGCTTTGAATCCTTGGTGCTGCATCAAGTCAGAGTTGGAATAAGTCTGGTCGTGGGCATTTCCTGGGTGAATTTGGTTCAATCAGGAGAGGAATTTATATATTCTATATACACCTGACAGGAAAAGTAGTTTAAGGCTAGGCCAAGATATTAATATATCTGCCTAATGAAAGGGTGGTATGAATCTGTGCTGCCCCGGGAGCAAACCTTGACCCCCAACTCACTTGAGCAAGGCTCTGCCTGTGCCTGTGAAGGAAGAAAATGCAAACTCTTGGAGGCAGTTCCCCCGCTGGTGTCTCGCAGTTCAGGCCACACAGAGCTGCTGTGTGCAGGTACAACTCATAGTGGTTGTCAGTTTTGCAATCCTAACAAACATGTACTATGTTTTAATGCCTCTTTTGCTTCTTGTGCAGCAGCAGCAGCTCGCCCTGAAAGACTCATTTATTCTGTGGTGATGTGCAGAAGTGCAATTTGGGTTTGGTTTTTTAATTTCAATGTAAGATTAGGGACACTGCACTAAAATGTGTGGGGTTTCCTTTATTTTGCTTCTTTGACAGATAATTTCTCTAGCACAGCTGTAAGAAAAAAAACTCCTTTGGTTCACCATGTAGGTCACACTAATTGCCATCTCTTACCTGTATAGGAGTGTGTCATGTGAAGTTGCCTGTGTCATTGCTACAGGAGTGCTGTTAGAATAAATCTCTTATCAGACCAAGAATTTCTGTGTTTAGGCACAAATTGGAGCTTTGGTTGTGAGGATGCTTAGTGCTGCTTTGTGCACAAAGGGAAGTCAGTGCTGGATATGCTGCAGGGCAGGAGCTGCTTGCCTTCTTCCATACTGGGAATAAACAAGCACTTACCTGCAGGATGGCACAAAAGGGCACTCTGAGGTTGGGATGTGTCTTGCTGTTGTTGTTAATTAGGTGTCTAGCATAGGTGTGTAATGAGATCTGAAAGCTTGCAGATGACCCAAGCCCTAGAAGTGCCCACAGCAGTAACTTCCTTACAGCTAATGCCACATGTTAGTAAAGCACAGGTTCCTCCCAGGTGACTTCAGCTCTATAGCAGGAGTGCAGTCACTGTAGCTCGCTCTATGTCATGTGGGAGAAAGCTTAAAGCCTCTGCTGGACTCTAGACTCTTCAAGCCACCAGAGCTGCAGTGTAGAAAGTGTCTGTATCTGATTATGAGCAAAAGCCACTCTGAGTAGTTTCTCAGTTCAGTGTCTTTGATTCTGCCCTGAAGAACACATACAAAGGACAGCATCTAATGCACTCCTCCAGAGCCTTGCCTTTAGGGATGGTTAGCATAAGAAACAGTCACAAGAGCAACCATTGGGTATAATAAGCCTGGTAAAGTTAGCTCTGATGGTTAGCAAAAGAAACAGTCACAAGAGCAGCCACTGGGTATGATAAGCCTGGTAAGGTTAGCACTGATCAGATGGTTAACATAAGAAACAGTCAGAAGAGCAACCATTGGGTATAATAAGCCTGGTAAGGTTAGCACTGATCTGATGGTTAACATAAGAAACAGTCACAAGAGCAACCATTGGGTATAATAAGCCTGGTAAGGTTAGCACTGATCAAATGGTTAGCATAAGAAACAGTCACAAGAGCAGACACTAGGTACAATAAGCCTGGTAAGATTAGCACTGATCACAAGCAAGTGTTCTGACCTGTTTGATGTCTCATCTGTTTGGTCTTCAATAATTTTTTCTTTTTCCCACCTCACTTTGTTTTAGCCACCTGATAATGGGCCTCCACCACTGCCAACATCTTCCCTTCCTGAAGGCTACTATGAAGAGGCAGTGCCACTCAGTCCTGGGAAGGCTCCTGAGTACATCACTTCCAGTGAGTAACAAGAGTTCTAGAGCAGTTTCTGAGCAGTTGACAATTGCAGCATCCATCAACTTTTTCTGCGTTTGACAGCTCCCTGTCTGGTGGTGCTCTGGTCATGTGCCTTAAGGATGCTTTGGCCATCTGGGGCCAGTTCTGCTTATCCTCACTGCCCATGTATTGATTTGGCTCACAGGATTGTTTAGGTGTGGACAAACCAGCTTCCTTTTAGAGGAATCTAAACCTGGAAATCAAGTTGGATGCATATAAACATATTTCAGCTGCCTTGGAGACAGAGGGTCCAACTCTGCCACTGGTCCTTTGGACAGCTTTGAACCACCAATGTGGTGGGGGCATGGAGTCCAGGGCTAAGAACTATCCACATGATGGCATTTTTGTGCCTACTTGTCTAATACAAACTCCTCTGCCTCACATCCAAACACTTACCTTAGAGAAAAGGTGAATAACATCCTGAAGATAAACCCCTACCTGTGTATTCCCAGCTTATTCTTTCAGCTAAAACTGCCTCACGTCCAAATGCTTATTGTGGACAAAAGGTGAATAACATCTTGAAGGTAACAAATCCCTGCCTGTGTATTCCCAGCTTATTCTTTCAGCTAAAATTGCCAAGGTGTCAGGATGAGTCTTCTGTAAAGTTTTCCAGTGGGACAGCATCTTCAGCTCAGTTAAGTTGATGCACTGATGCTGCTAAGCACTGAAACAGTGATTTGGTCCTGGCTGGCTTCCAAAAGCTCTAACTTAAAATGGGCCCTGCTGAGGTTTTCAGTCATTGCAGGTTGCTTGGTGGCTTCCTGCTCTAACCTGCCTCTTGGATGCTCTTCCCAAAGATTACGACTCAGACGCGATGAGCAGCTCGTACGAATCCTACGACGAGGAGGAGGAGGATGGAAAGGGGAAGAAAATGAGACACCAGTGGCCTTCTGAGGAGGCCTCTATGGACCTGGTGAAGGATGCCAAAATCTGTGCCTTCCTTCTTAGGAAGAAACGATTTGGGCAGTGGACCAAACTGCTGTGTGTTATCAAAGAGAACAAACTTCTGGTAATTTCTCCTTTTCTCTTCTCTCTCCTTTTCTGATGATATCTTTAATTTTGCAGGAATTTGGGGTTTTTTTTTAGTATGTTCTGCAAACTGTGGCCAAGTCTACGGTGAGCTTCACCAAAGAGTTTGGTCATGACTTACCCAAGAAGCAGTTACAAGTGTATCATTTAGCCACTTTGAACTTTGACTTTTAATGCACTTAAACTTAAACCCAGGCAGTTCCCTGATATTGGAGGGAAAAATCTGGCCTATTACCATCTAACAGATTTCATTTGGGGAAACAAAAATAGTAATTGCTAAAACTGTAAATCTAATCTTCCATTCCCTGTGGACAAAAAAAACAAAACCAAACCCAACCCTCTTCTTAGAGAGCTTTGTATATGAGCTGCTGGATCAGACTGCTGGAGAGAAAAGTCCCTTGTTAGCCTGAGCTCTGCCTTGGCAGCAGATGCAGGGGTAATGTGTGCACTTCAAGCTAAACCTTTGCCATCTGTTCTGCAGCAAGTACAGATGCAGCATTCACAGGATGCACAGCTGCAGCGTAGAGAGGAGAGAAACAAGTGGATGTATTTGTTCTGTAAGCAAATCTGTTATGCTTCTGATTGGAGGCACCAGTTAAGTAAATTATCTGCTCATAGATGCCTTTTTCTTTTCTGCAAAGGGCCTAATTGAGGCAAACAGATTTCTGTGTCACTGTAAGTGACAAGAAACACCTTGGGAGCTTGGGCACTCCTTGCCTTGCTCTCTGGTGCTCCCCATAGTTGTAACTAGTTCTGTGAGTAATAATTGCTGCGCTATCCCCAATGTTAAAAGCTGATTGACAGGCTGTAGAACATTTTCTATAGAACCTCTTTATTATTCCACACTGGTACAGTGCAGCTAAGGTGTGCTCACTTTCCCAAGTGCATTTGTGTTCATGGTGCTAGAGGAAATAATGGGATATGAAATAGAGGGAAGAGAAAGAAGAGGATATGAAATAGAGGGAAGAGAAAGAAGAGGACGTGAAATAAGATGGGAGATAAATTAGAGGGTATGAAATAGTAGGAAGAGAAATAAGAGGATGTGAATTAAGATGGAAGAGAAAAAAGGGTGTGAAATAGAAGAAAGAGAAATAAGAGGATATGAAATAAGATGGAAGAGAAATAAGAGGACATGAAGTAAGACGGAAGAGAAATAAGAGGGTATGAAATAGAAGGAAGAGAAAGAAGAGCATATGAGTTGAGATGGAAGAGAAATAAGAGGGTTTGAAATAGGAGGAAAAGAAATGAGAGGATATGAAATAAAGGGAAGAGAAATAAGAGGGTATGAAAGAGAAGGAAGAGAAAGAAGAGGATATGAGATGAGATGGAAGAGAAATAAGAGGGTCTGAAATCGCAGGAAAAGAAATGAGAGGATATGAAGTAAAGGGAAGAGAAATAAGAGGGTATGAAATAAAGGGAAGAAAAATAAGAGGGTCTAAAACAGCAGGAAGAGATTTTGGAAAATATAGCTGGAATTAATTTGCTACTTTTCAGTGGTTCGTGAGGTTTTAATATCTGTATCATCTATTTAAATGTGGATGAGGATGTTGATTCTGACTCTGTTTTCAGTATATTGCTGGAATGCTGATATACTTGGACTGCCTTTTTATCACCCTAAATCAGCATCATCTCAGATTTCAGGACTCCCTGGCAGCAGCCATGGAGAACAGAAGGAGATTTTTCTCTGAAGTCACCCCATATTTCTTCTACAATTATGTTTGTTGCTCTGTATAGAAATACGTTGGGTTATTTTTTTCTGTTTTCATTTCCTTTAGCCACATGTGTGGTCTGGATTTTTTTTTTTTCCCTTAGGGATTGCCTTTCAGTAATTCTGTAATGGGGATTAAGAAAATAAAAATCACAATAGGAGTCTTACCAACCAGCTACACACCCAGACTGGTTTGTTGTTTGAAGGGAGGCTTAGGCATTTAGCTTACGAGATAGGCAAGTAAAACAAATACATGTTCTTAGGGATTAGCAGCTGCTGGTGTTGTAAATGCAGCTGTCATCAGAAAACCAAAATATTTTAATTAGAATTAGACATTAGAAATAACTTCTAGCAGGGAATCATTTTTCACTTCCAGGTCCTCCAATATAGGCCTGCTTCAGGGTTAGCAACGGAGCGTTATAAGTAAAACATTTAAATTAATATAAAAGGGATTATGTGCTGTTTATTGCCTTTCAAAGTGACCAGTGCTGTGTGTTTTCAATAACTCAAGTGATTTTATAGTGTTACAAAACTTGAAACCTCTGACCAAGCTAAAGAAACGTTGAGCTAATGGACTTTGGAGTGGGAAGGGTTATGAGTGATGTGCAGAGGCTGGTGCAGAGTGACTCTGTTTGCTCAGACCTAAGCTGTAGTCTTTATAAGATACTTAACAGCTGCTATCTCCCTGACAGGAGTGGTCCTGCAGGCATGGAAAAGCCCAGGGGGGTTTCCCTGTTAACATTTATACTCTGTTTCCTGTCACCCTCTGCTAATTAGTCTCATTATCTGACACCTCTTTATTATCGGGTACCTGTTTTTACCCTTCATTTGTATGAGTGAAAGCTCAATTTACATGAGTATATAAACCAACTGGACACTCATGCACAGTTAACCAGGGTGTTGTGCTCTGGCACTAGGATAGCTTCAGGAGCCTTGGCTGTGCTATTGTGTTGGAAGGTGGGAACAGGGAGTGGCTCTGCAGAACAAGTGGTGTAAGGTGGAATTATTAGTCCTTCTCCTTCTTCTCCTCCTCCTTTTCCTTCTCCTCCTTCTCCTTTTCCTTCTTCTCCTCCTCCTCCTTCTTCCCCTTCTTGTCCTCCTCCTTTTCCTTCTTCTCCTCCTTCTCCTTCTCCTTCTTGTCCTCCTCCTTCTCCTTTGTCTCCTCCTCCTTCTTCTTCTCCTCCTCCTTCTTTTCCTTCTTCTCCTCCTTCTCCTTCTCCTTCTCCTTCTCCTTCTCCTTCTCCTTCTCCTTCTCCTTCTCCTTCTCCTTCTCCTTCTCCTTCTCCTTCTCCTTCTCCTTCTCCTTCTCCTTCTCCTTCTCCTTCTCCTTCTCCTTCTCCTTCTCCTTCTTGTCCTCCTCCTTTTCCTTCTTCTCCTTCTTGTCCTCCTCCTTCTTTGTCTTCTCCTCCTCCTCCTCCTCCTTCTTGTCCTCCTCCTCCTTTGTCTCCTCCTCCTTCTCCTTTTCCTTCTTCTCCTTTCCCTTCTTCTCCTTTCCCTTCTTCTCCTCCTTCTCCTTCTTGTCCTCCTCCTTTTCCTTCTTCTCTTCCTTTTCCTTCTGCTCTTCCTTCTCCTTCTGCTCTTCCTTCTCCTTCTTCTCCTTCTTCTCCTTCTTGTCCTCCTCCTTCTCCTTTGTCTCCTCCTCCTTCTCCTTTGTCTCCTCCTCCTTTCCCTTCTTCTCCTCCTCCTCCTTCTTGTCCTTCTCCTCCTCCTTCTCCTTTCCCTCCTTCTCCTTTCCCTTCTTCTTGTGCTCCTTCTTTTCCTTTGTCTCCTCCTCCTCCTCCTTCTTCTTCTTCCTCCTACCTCCTTTGTCTCCTCCTCCTTCTCCTTTCCCTTCTTCTCCTCCTCCTCCTCCTTCTCCTTCTTGTCCTCCTTCTTCTCCTTTGTCTCCTCCTCCTTCTCCTCCTCCTCCTTCTTGTCCTCCTCCTTCTCCTGTGTCTCCTCCTCCTCCTTTTCCTTCTTCTCCTCCTTCTTCTTCTTGTTCTCCTCCCCGTCTGTCTCCTCCTCCTTCTTCTCCTATTATTATTATTATTATTATTATCTCAAAAATAACAGCTGAGTGAGGCATGTGCCAGTGTCTTGGTATGTTGGGCTGTTGCTAAGGGGCTGGGTAAATATCTGGGCTGTACCTGTGTAATCTGCTGCTACATGTGAACAGGTACCCTAAGTCACCCTCTTCCTACCTGACTGAGGTCAGGGTTGAGTCATAAGGATAATGCAGAGAAGCTCAATGCTCTCCATGCATTGTACCTGTCCTGCAATGAAAGATGTCTCTTAATGTCAGCCTGGAAGGGATTTTGCTTTGCAGAGAGGAGGAGCAGGACAATTGCAAGGATACTGTTGGCTCCACTGTGTGGCGTGTGGTCAAGGGCTGTATTTCTATATCAAAGCAGCTTTGCCCCGAGGTTCAGGAAGGTGATGTGTAACTGTTGACCTGTCCTGTGTTTATTTTAGTGTTACAAAAGTTCCAAGGACCAGCAGCCCCAGATGGAACTGCTCCTGAATGACTGCAGTATCACATACATTCCCAAAGACAGCAAAAAGAAGAAGCATGAGCTGAAAATCTCACACCAAGGAGCAGATGCCCTGGTTCTGGCTGTGCAAAGCAAAGAGCAGGCAGAACAGTGGCTGAAGGTAAGAGAGCATTTCTGGCCAGGAGCTTTTCCACCCATAAAGTGCTTCTATTGCCTGCTCACTTCCATCTTCAGACTGTTTTGGTGGTTAGGGCATGTTGGTAGTGAGCTGAAGGTTCAGATTCCCTAAGGTGGGTGCCGGGGGGGTGGCTCCCAGGCTGCTTTTGGGAGCTGTGTACATGCACAGCTGCCATAGGTTACCCTGCAAAAATTGTGATACCATCACCACATCCAGCTTTCTAAAAAGAAGGGTCTCTGAGGAGGTACCTGTTTGAGCTGCTCTGGATGGAGAAAAAATCCTTCAGCTTCCTGAAGTCGATTTGAGTTTGCTAATCCTGGTCTAGCAGCATATCATCTGTTGTGGTTTGCTCTGGGAATGCAGACTTCTGAAAGAGGGATCATTTTCGTGTTCCAGAGGCATCATTTTCATGTTCCACTCCTTTCTGTTGGGTGTCTGCTAATGTGGAAAAATCTCAAGGCAAGGGCTGCAGTTGTAGATCCTAAGCAGACTGCTAAATATTTCTGTTGGACTTTGCCAGTCTCACGTCTGGAGGTCAGTAAAGCAGTGTGAGAAACTGTCACTGCACTTTGGGTACCTTGTTTTCAGACCTGAAAATCTAGCCTTTTAAATGCTATGGCAAAGCCTGAATGCCTAAGACTCATTAGGGCCTTCTCCAGGCAATGCTCTGATCTAACCTTATATGGTGCTTGCTTTTGTAATAACAAACTCTGCTTTCCCCAAATACAATCAAATTAAAAACAAAAGGAATTTCCTGGGGGCAGCTGGTTTTGATGCAGAAGTGGGGGGACATAAAAGGCAGCTGAAGAGGTATGATCTGCTGTGGGTTGATTTGCTCAATGGAAAATAAAGTTGTGATTTTTGCAATATTTCATAGAATCCTAGAATCAGTCAGGGTTGGAAGGGACCACAAGGATCATCCAGTTCCTACCCCCCTGCCATGCCCAGGGACACCCTACCCTACATCAGGCTGCACACAGCCTCATCTAGCCTGGCTGCAAACACCTCCAGGGATGTGGCCCCAACCACCTCCCTGGGCAACCCATTCCAGGCTCTTACCACTCTCATGCTCAACAACTTCCTCCTCACATCCACTCTGAATCTCTCAACCTGCTTTATTCCCCCTACTCCTGTCACTCCCTGAGAACCTAAAAAGTCCCTCCCCAGCATTTTTTGTAGG
Source organism: Psilopogon haemacephalus (assembly GCA_013396835.1). NCBI lineage: Eukaryota > Metazoa > Chordata > Aves > Piciformes > Megalaimidae > Psilopogon > Psilopogon haemacephalus. The sequence goes on from VWZI01019557.1 coordinate 465,968, forward strand.
TCCCCTTGAGATCCTGAAAGGCCACAAGAAGGTCACCTTGGAGCCTCCTCTTCTCCAATGCATCATCTGGGGGCCTGGGGTCTGTGTGTGCCTGGTTTTGACTGTGAGTTTGTATCTTAGTTTAGAGAACGTCTCTTGTCCTCCTCACAGAAGCTAATTGCAGGCATGGAGTTTGTTAGGCTGCTTCTAACATCAGTGCCTTGGTTGGAGTGTTTTAGAATGGAGCACCATCCAAGTGTCCACTAACTCACCTGGAATTTCCAAAACCACTGATTAGAATGGAAAGAAGTTCATCAGCTGTGTTCTTCTCCAGGGGAATTGCACTGGAATTAGAGCATTAGGGGTGTGAAGATGATGAAGGGGCTGGAGCATTGCCCTGTGAGGAGAGGCTGAGGGAACTGGGGCTGTTTGGTCTGGTGAAGAAGACTTAGAGGGGATCTAATCAATGCTTATAAATATCTGAGGGCTGGGGACCAAGAAGGAGGGGACAAACTCTTCTCAATTGCACCCTGTGATAGTACAAGGGGTAATGGATGCAAACTACAGCACAGGAAATTCCACCTCAACATGAGGAAGAACTTCTTGACTGTAAGGGTCCAAGAGCACTGGCACAGGCTGTCCAGAGAGGTTGTGGAGTCTCCTTCTCTGGAGACTTTCAAGCCTTGTCTGGATGTGTTTCTGTGTGACCTGAGCCAGATTGTCTGGTCCTGCTCTGGCAGGGGGGTTGGACTCAATGATCTATTGAGAGCCCTTCCAACCCCTAACATCCTGTGATCCACTGGAACTGCACCATTATTTCCTATGTTGCTCTAAACTTGGGCTCAGTAATGTTGAATTCACTGGAATTTATCAGACTTTCTTCCAGGAAGAAATGTTTTGGTTTTTTTTTTGTTTCTAAATTGCACACAAAGCATTCCCCACACAGGCAGACAGAGCAGTCCTGGATTTTTTTTTCCCCATATCCCAGATGCATTCCTGCTATGTTAGGGGGGAAAAAAAAAAAATTAGATTTTGTGCAGTTGCATGTTAACAAAGTTATGTTATCTG
>VWZI01019557.1:467065-488906 GCA_013396835.1 Psilopogon haemacephalus
CAGGCTGACAGCACTTGATTTAGTTCCCTCGTGCTGCAAAGCTCTCTATTAATAAAACCTCTTCCAAGCACATGGCAGCACTACTGTACGCTTGGCTTCCAAGTTCTGCTCACTACGAACTCGCCTGTCCAACAGCTAACCAAAAATGGGCTCTGCAGCTCTTGCAAAAGCTCCAGCATTTGCAGGAAGTAAAGCTTTGGGGGGGGNAGGCCTCATCCAGCCTGGCCATGAACACCTCCAGGGAGGGAGCAGCCACAACCTCCCTGGGCAACCTGTTCCAGTGTTTTGTCACCCTCACTGTGAAGAATTTCTTCCTAACATCCCATTCAAATCTCCCCTCTGCCAATTTGAACCCATTCCCCCTCGTCCTGTCATTACAATACCTTGTGAACAGTCCCTCCCCAGCCTTCCTGTAGGCCCCTTCAGATACTGGAAGGTCTCCTCAAAGCCTTCTCTTCTCCAGGCTGAAAAGCCCCAACTCTCTCAGCCTGTCCTCATAGCAGAGGTGCTCCAGCCCTCTGATCATCTTCGTGGCCCCCCTCTGGAGAAATCATTAATTGTTATTAAAAGAAATTTTATTCCCCCCTCGTTCAAGCCTTCCTTGAAATAAGCTGCTGAAAACGCTGCGTGGCTTTGTGTGGGAAGTTCCTACACTTACTCATGAGTACCTCTCCTGATTTTGAAACCCATGGCTGGAGGGCAGTCCTGAGGAAAAGTACCTGAGAGTCTGGGTGGATGAAAAGCTCAACATGAGTTGGCAGTGTGCGCGTGTGGCCCAGGCGGCAACTGTGTGCTGGGCTGCAGCAAGAGCATCTGTGGGCAGCAGGACAAGGGAGGGGATTCTGCCCCTTTGCTCTGCTCTCCTCACACCCCACCTGGAGTACTGTGTGCAGTTCTGGAGCCCCCAGCACAAGAGGGATATGGAACTGGTGGAGTGAGTCCAGAGGACAGCCACGAAGATGCTCAGAGGGCTGCAGCAGCTCTGCTATGAGGACAGGCTGAGAGAGTTGGGACTCTGCAGCCTGGAAGAGAGAAGGCTTCAAGGAGACCTTATAGCAGCCTTCCAGTGTTTGAAGGAGGCTACAGGAAGGCTGGGGAGGGACTATTCACAAGGTCTTTTTATGACAGGATGGGGGGGAATGGGTTTAAACTGGCAGAGGGGAGATCTAAACTGCATGTTAGGAGGAAGATCTTTACAATGAGGGTGGTGAGACACTGGCACAGGCTGTCCAAGGAGGTTGTGGCTGCTCCCTCCCTGGAGGTGTTCAAGGCCAGGTTGGATGAGGCCTTGAGTGACCTGTTCTAGTGGGAGGTGTCCCTGCCTATGGCACAGAGGGGTTGGAACTGGCTGATCTTTGAGGTCCCTTCCAACCTAAACCGTTCTATGATTCTATGATATCCCCCAGCAACAGTGGGTCCTCCTGTATTTATAGCTAAAGGTCCAAGTTTTAAGTCTTGAGCCTGAAAAACTCAAAATTCCTGTTGACTTTCCCATGAAGGCTAAACCAGATGGCTTTTTTTTTTTTTCTTCTCCCAAAGTCAGCTGTAACCAATATAAAATCCATTTACTTAAGAAAAAAATACATATAAAACATCTATTGGAAGATAAGTGTGAAGTAAAAGCACAGTACTTGTAGAGAGAGATGACACCAAAACCCCCAGCTGATAAACCTGCTGCAAACTGCAGTCTAGACTGGAAACCACAAAGGGAGTTTCAATTTCAGCAGCTAACAAATGCTTGATGAAAAAAAAATAAAAAAGAGATAGCTGATGTCACCAAAGAGCCTGTCAGGCTCTCAGAGCAAAGGGGCAGAACTGGTACAACTTCAGCCTGGAGCTGAGCTCACAGCAGTAATATGATGAGCAACATCCAGTGATGGAACTTTTCCAGAGTTGAGTCCTAAAATGTTCCCGCAAAAAAATGTCCATGAAAAAAAAAAAAAATGTGTGCAGCTACACACTGGGACCCAGAAATGAGCTTTTTTTTCCATGCATGCCTGAGTATAGGAGCATCTGTGTGTGCTGCTGTGCATTTGTGGTCCAGCAAGACCTTACAGTTATGTGTTTGTCTCAGCACATCCCAGGGAGCAGAGGAAACTACACTTAGCTGTAGGCAGCCCTGGGAAACGCGAGGCTGAAAAGAAAAGGACTGCTAAGGACACGACACGACAAAGAGGATGCTTGTTTAGTGGCTCCATTCATACAGATGAATGTCTTCTGTGTGCAGGACCTTCAGACTAGGGCCACTGAAAACTGAAAGATACATGGATGCCAAAAAAGCGATCTGCTGAAGTAGCTTCTTGTAGAAGGAAACAGCCGTGGTGTTTGGTCCCAAGACCTTTTCTTTTAGCATTACCTCCTGCAAAAAATTCTTAAGAGACTGATCATGCATGGGAGGTTATCATGGAATACTGGCCTCACTTTTGAGTCTTCCCTTCAAGAAAAGTGTGTCTAGCAGGTCTAGGAAGGTTCTTCTCCTCCTCTACACTGCCCTGGTGAGACCACACCTGGGATACTGTGTCCAGTTTTGGGCTTCCCAGTTCAGGAGAGACAGGGACCTGATGGAGAGAGTCCAGTGGAGAGCCATGAGGATGACTGTGGGATTTGAGTATCTCACCTATGAAGAGAGACTGAGAAACCTGGGGCTGTTTAGCCTGGAGAAGAGAAGGTTGAGAGGAGATATGATCAATGTCTACAGATATCTGAGGGGTGGGTGTCCCTGCCCATGGCAGGGGGGTTGGAACTTGATGATCCTTGTGGTCCCTTCCAACCCTGACTGATTCTCTGATTCTAAGTGGCTGGGGCCAACCTCATTTCAGTGGTCAGCAGCAATAAGACAAGGAGCAGCAGTTACAAAGTGGAACAGAGGAGGCTTCACCTCAACATGGAGAAACTTCTTTACAGTGAGGTTGACAGAGCCCTGGAACAGGCTGCCCAGGGAGGTTGTGGAGCCTCCTTCTCTGGAGACTTTCCAAATTTGCCTGGATGCATTCCTGTGCAAACTACCCTGGGTTATGCTGCCTTGGTGGGGAGGTTGGGCTCAATGATCTCTGGAGATCCCTTCCAACCTCTAACATTCTGTGATTCCCTAACATCAGGCGCCCTTTGCTAACATTGCTTCATTTTACAGCGTGCAGCTTTTCTGAAGCAATCTCTTCAGCTGAGGGGCTGCAGCTGAGCAGCGAATCTTGCAGGCAGAAGCAGACATTTCTGCATCCATCATGCTGACAGTGTCCAGTCAGTTCTGAACTTGTTGCAGGAGGAGGACATTTTTTTTCCCCAGAAGAGAGCAGTAAAGCAAGGTTGTGACTGCATCCAGCCATCCAGAAACTCTGCAATAATCCTTGTAGGGCTCTTAATCCACTTGTCCTACCCAGTCTGTGTCTCAGTTAGGTGTCTGTTGTCTCTTGGAAAAGCCTTTGACAATAGTTTTTCCTTTTCTTTTTTTTTTTTTTTTCCTCCTTTGTTTTATTTTGTTTTGTTGGTTTTTGTTGCTGTTGGTTGGTTGGTTTGGTTCTTTTCCCTGCCCTGAGCTTAGCGAGGGGAGTCAAGTAACTTCAGGGCTTTGGTCTTAATGTGGGCTAAGTTTTACTGAAAAAGAAAATTACTGACAGAGCTCTTCTTTTACCAGTTGAAATCAGCACAGAAGTGAGCTTGCAACTGTAAACATTGTGGGGCTGGTTTTACTTTCTATGGGAATTTGCAGCTGGAGATCTCAAAACACTTCAGGCATTGCTTTATTGGCTTAGGTCATTCTCCCCAAAGGGGTTTTTATCTCCATTCTGTAGCTGAGTGAGTCAAGTGCTGAACGCCCATGCCTTCAAACTGCCTGCAAACACAGCCTGGGGATGCAAACTCAGTACCAGTGATTCCCACAGAGCACTGCTTAGTTTACAGGAAACTTCAAGAAGGTGCAGTGTCCCGGGACAGTCAGGCTGGGTTCTTTTCTCCTCTGCACATCATCACCAGCAGGTGAAAGCTTTGCAAACTGAATGAGCCCTCTCAGGAATTAGACTTCTGTTGTCTCAAAGAGATGGTTTTCAGTACCTGCATTCTAATCACAAGGTCAGGGTGTTTGCATAAGAGCTGTTGAGGGGCTAACCTGGAGACATGATGGACTGAGGTGCATGTGAGAGCTTTGACCAGCCTGCAGGACTGCTGCCAGGGTGAGAGCCAGAAGACTCTGGCTTGGCTATGAACCAGAACGCCTGTGACTGGCACCATGGCAAACAACTTGTGACTTAAACAAACTGGATGCATACCTACAGTCTTAAAAACCAACCCCCTCAGTGTATCCAAGACCACAAACATCCTTCTTGCCTGCTTCCTCAGGGGTGAGCTTTCTTTAGGTTCCTGGCTAAAATCACCAATTCAAGTTTAGCAGGATCTTGGAGCAGAATGCAGGAAGACTGAGACTTGATCTACTTTCACTACTGGGTTATATTTCTCCTGTCTCCTGCTCACAGCTTTTGCATGGAAAATCATTTAAGTCATACCTAGCTCTGATGTGCAGCCTGAAGTATGATCTGCATCTCTGCACTGCCTGGGCTGGGGATGCAGTTCCCTTGGCACAGGGTATCTCTGCCTTTGCTGCAGTGCCTCCAGCTGCCCTCCTCAGTCACTCACCACCTCCTTCCCTGGACCCTGCCACATATCACAGAATCAAAGAATGTCAGGAGCCGGAAGGGAGCTTGAAAGCTCATCCAGTCCAACTCCTCTGCCAGAGCAGGATCACCTACCTATACCAGGAACACAACCAGGCAGGTTTTGGATGGCAGTGATGCAAGAGAAATGATACAAGGGTTGTCTTGGTTGAATATGAAGAAAAGTATTGCTAAGGGTATTGCAGGCTCTGAAGATAGGCTTGGCTGCTAGTCTGCCAGAAGCCCATCTCCAGACAAACAGCCATGCCTGAGCATTTCATCTGGAGCCTGGATCTTTGAAGGGAGCTGGAAAAATCTGATCTGCTGCTTCTGCCTTTGCATGTAGAGTTAAGTGTAGGGCAAGTATCTTGCCTCCAGTCTTAAGGTGTAATTTAAAACAAGATACAAGATACAGACTGAAAGAGTTGGGGCTGTTCAGTTCGGAGAAGAGGAGGCTCCCAGATGACCTTCTTGTGGCCTTCCAGGATCTGAAGGGGGCCTACAAAAAAGCTGGGGAGCAAAGCTGGAGGTGGGGAGATTCAGATTGGATGTGAGGAGGAAGTTGTTGAGCATGAGAGTGGTGAGAGCCTGGAATGGGTTGCCCAGGGAGGTGCTTGGGGCCACATCCCTGGAGGTGTTTGCAGCCAGGCTGGCAGAGGCTGTGTGCAGCCTGATGTAGGGTAGGGTGTCCCTGGGCATGGCAGGGGGGTTGGAACTAGATGATTCTTGTGGTCCCTTCCAACCCTGACTGATCCTATGATAATATGATTCTATGAATTACAGACATTTGTAGCTGAATGCAGGTATGGAGGTCTTATAGTCACTGTTAGTACTTGTGTAGGAAAAAAGTTTCAAAGGATTAAATTCTCCAGACATGTCAGAAATTCCACTGACCTGTGGAATTGTCACTGGCTTGGAGCAGGGAATCTCCCCAGCTTTCTACCTGCAACTATTTCTCCTTTGTCCCTCCTGTCCCTGCATTCAGTGTGAGACATGGGGTGGATCCAGCTGGGGATTCAAGACCTTATTTCTGTAAGACAAATAAGGAATAAGAATATGGCTCAAGCTGCACAAACCTTCCAGGTCTGCGTTTGAAATAAGCCATTCCCAAGTCTGCTAATTGTAACATTGCAATGCTAATTGTGGGCTTTAACATCCTTGCCATGGAATAACACAAGATTAATTTCCCTGTAGTTACTTTTGAGGCTATCCAAAGAAATGACAGACCTGCAGCTTTCTGATTACATTTGCTTCTCTATCTCTAATATCTGAACACACATAGTCTGCTTATGAGCTCAGCTTGATTTTCCTGCCAGGTCACCCTGTATGTGTAGTGTACAAAGGCATTTGTGATGAGGGAAAAAAGAAAAAAGAAGAATTATTTCCTTTTTCTAATGTGTGAGAAAAGTCCCAACTAGTCATGGAGTATCTGCCAGGCTTCCAGGTGATGCCACTTCATGAAGTGGACATGCTGGGATGTGGACATGCTGGAGCATGTCCAGAGAAGGGCCACAAGAATGCTCAGAGGGCTGTAGCACCTCTGCTATGAGGATAGGCTGAGAGAGTTGGGGCTGTTCAATCTGGAGAATAGGAGGCTCCCAGGTGACCTTCTTGTGGCCTTGCAGGATCTGAAGGGAGCCTACAGAAAAGCTGTGGAGGGACTTTTTAGGCTGTCAGGTAGTGACAGGACTAGGGGGAATGGAGCAAAGCTGGAGGTGGGGAGATTCAGATTGGATGTGAGGAGGAAGTTGTTGAGCATGAGAGTGGTGAGGCCCTGGAACAGGATGCCCAGGGAGGTGTTTGGGGCCACTTCCCTGGAGGTGTTTGCAGCCAGGCTGGCAGAGGCTGTGGGCAGCCTAATGTAGGGTGTCCCTGGGTATGGCAGGGGGGTTGGAACTAAGTGATCCTTGTGGTCCCTTCCAACCCTGACTGATTCTATGATTCTAAGTATAACACATTTGGGGATTCCTTTTAATTGATTTGGAGCTATGAAGATATTTTATATTTTCACACATCTCATTGAGGTCAACAGAAGTTTGCTGACCTCCTTTCCCTGTTCTCTCTCACAATCATTTCTGAATGGAAATAGGAATCTTTTCAGATGACTCCAGGAGATGGAATGGAGGGGGGAAAAAAAATTGACAAGAACTCAGAATCTTGTGATTGGAATGATGCAAGTTGGCAGCACTGGTGGAATATTTTATCCTCAAAATGTTGAGTTAGGGCTATGAGCATGTGAAAACCACATTTCTAATGGCAGCTGTCTGCAAACATAATTATAGAGAGTGCATCCAGGCAGGCATTCTATATGGAAGGCATTTCAGGCTGGTGAGCTGCTGCTGTGCATCGGACACCACCACGCTGCACATGGAAGGTGATGAGCAAGGCTTTGCCACTGAACCCCTTCAACCCTGACGAAGTGTTGGAGCCCTGAATATGCATTCGCTTCAGATCTTGACACAAACTCCCATTCGACAGCGTGTCAGGGCTTGTAATCAAAATTTAATTACAGCCCAATTAAGCACTTCAACTTCTCCTTCCATATGTGAGGGATGATAAGAACCGGATTTACTGGAGTGCATGACTTTGCACATACTCTGCAGGCACTGCTGCCAAATCATTTCCCTCTGTTCTGTCTGTAACTCCCATTACTGTCTGCCTTTGCCAAAATTAACTAGCTGTGTGGTGTGAGCAGATGCTGAAAACATGAGCCATTGACTCAGGGTCATGCAAGAGACAGAAGTGACTGTTCCCAGAAACTGCATGGTCGCATTGCTCTAGGAAGAGCACAGCAGAGTATTTGTACCATGGCTGAGGGCTAGCAATTGAAAAAAAAAAAGGAAAAACAGCACACATTCCAGAAAAAAATCTGATGGATCTCGTGGAATTTAGGGCTACATTTAACTCTGAGGTGCAAATGCTCTGCAGCAGGCAGATCTAAATTTTCTTTTAGCAAAGATGCTAAATTCTATGAAATCTGATCGGCAAGCAACTGAATGTGAGCCAGCAGTGTGCCCAGGTGAAAGCCAATGGCAACCTGTGTCCAGCAGGAACAAGGAGGTGATTGTCCCCTTGTACTCTGCTCTGGTGAGGCCACACCTCGAGGGTTGTGTTCAGTTTTGGGCACCTCAATGCAGGAGGGATGTGGAGATGCTAGAGCAAGTGCAGAGAAGGGCAAGGAGAGTAAATCTGATGAGGAGTGAATGAAGAAGCTGGGGATGGTTCGTGTGAAAAAGAGGAGGCTGAGGGGAGACCTTGTCACTGTCTACAGGGGAGAGATGTTCAGCATGAGAGTGGTGAGAGCCTGGAATGGGTTGCCCAAGGTGGGTGGTTGGGGCCAGATCCCTGGAGGTGTTTGCAGCCAGGCTGGCAGAGGCTGTGGGCAGCCTGATCTAGGGCAGGGTGTCCCTGGGCATGGCAGGGGGGTTGGAACTGGATGATCCTTGTGGTTCCTTCCAACCCTGACTGATTCTATGATTCTACAGCTACCGGAATGATACTGTGGAGAGGTTGGTGCTGGTCTTTTCTCACATGTAAACAGTGATAGAAGGAGAGGGAATGGCCTCGAGCTGCCACTGGGTAGGTTTAGACTAGACATTAGGAAAAACTTTTTCCCAGCAAGAGTGGTCAGGCACTGGAATGGGCTGCCCAGGGAGGTGGTGGAGTCATCAAGCCTGGATGTGTTTAAAAGTCATTTGGATGTGGTGCTTGAGTTTATGGTTTAGGGTGGGCTTGTAGAGTAGCGTTTTCAGTTGGGCTTGGTGATCCTGAGGGGCTTTGCCAACCTGAATGTTTCTGTGATTTCTATGAAATACTGGGCTTGTGTTTCTGGGACAAGATGAAAGCCAAGTTCAGAGTAAAGAAAGGATGCTGAAGTTATTTAAAGTAGCAGAAATAAAGGTGTAGCTTCATTGCCCTTCTTGGCATAGGTGTGTGTGTGTGTGTGTGTGTGTGAGTGATTTAATCTTTCCTTTTGTTCATGAGTTCTCCATCTGTAAAATGGGGCTGGTGCTTTTTCTGTCTTTGTGGCACACAATTGGTGATGTGCTGGTGAGATGAGGTGTAGGCTCTTTGCAAGCCCATAAACATTTGTTTCAGGGGAGCCTCAGTGCTCTCTGCAAGGACTGTTTGGTGCCCTCGTTAGCTCTCTGATAGTTTCCACATCAAAACTGTTCAGTTCAAAACTAAGTGGACATTGTTTGTTTGTTTTACTTTTCCTCCTCTTGAAAGAAGTCTGGATCCTGACAGGATTTAATTGCTGCTTTCCCTGGAACTGGGAGTTCTCAGACCAGAAGCTCTGTTCTGCCAGCCCAGCCTGCTATAAACAGTGTAAAGAGAGGAGCTGGATATGTAAACACATCCATGTGCATGTCCAGGGGGAAGTTTATATGTCTAGTGGTACTGCTCCCAGCAGAGCAGGATGCCTTTCTTTCACAGCTGGCTTGGCTCTGCCATCTTTGCTTGGCAGTAATTAGCTATGTAGAGCTCAGCTCCCCCTTGACATGAGTCTGGGTTCAGAGTCAGGACCTGTTCTCATCAGCACAAGCAATTTCAGACTGCTGATGAGTTATTGGTAACCTCACAAGAGATAAAAAACAGGATTATACCTATGAGGAGTAAAGACTCAACAGTTATTTATACATTTATGCAGTTTCAGGTTTGTAAGTTCCTCGTATTCTATCAAAATCTCAGTGAGTTCCATGTTCTGGGTTTTTTCTTTAACCCTTTGAAAGCAGACAATGCCATTCCCATCCCTACAAACACCTTTGCAAGTGCTCTGACCTATGCCTTTATGTCACTGTGCAAGTGTAATACAAAAGTGCAACACAATGCCAGTGTGCACAATTAACTGCAAGTCGATCAGCACTTCATTAGTTCTCCAACAGCCAAAAAATAAGGAGCAGCTGGGCAGTGTGCTGTGCAAAACTCCTGTCTTTTGACTTGCAGGACCTTGGATTTAATCCAACTTCTTCATCACTGCAATGAAATTAATTTGGTGGTGTCAGCTGAGTTCACGCTGCAAAACTCAGCATGGAAGTCAGCAGCGCTGCTGCTTCCTTTGCTCAGGAGAGCCTTGGTGCTTAGCTTGTCTAGAAACTGAACCCTTCCACTTCTAGACATTCTGTCTCCTCCAGGTTGCATGTGAAATGACTTAGGGAGGCAGTGTGGAGAAGTCAGTGTCGTGGCAGCCTGCCTGCCTTGTGAATGTCTGTGTGATTCTCCTTCCCATTCATTTGTAACTTTTGATTTGTAGGTTGTGAGTGATTGATAAACTTTGCCTTGTCTCCTAAGGTGATAAAAGACGTGTGCAGCAACTGCACGGGAGCTGTGGACTCTGACGGGCCCTTGTCCAGTTCTCCAGTACACAAAACAGAGCTGGAAAAGGTAAAGTTACCCAAATGGTGGGTGCAGAATTCCTACATACTGGTTGTAAATACCTGCTGACCTGTGCTGCTCATTTAGACCCTGTGTTGGGTTGGTTTGTTTGGGTATGTGCACTCATCCTGCACAGTGAAGCCTTCTGCCACGTCTCTTCCTTTGGTCACAGCCAGCAGACTGCTTTGTGGCTGCAAGCAGCTTCTCTTCAGCCATTTAGAAGGCTGCCTGCAGAGCAAGCAGGCTTGATACCCACACCATGATACAGAGGCACTCTCCATCAAGTGCAAAGTTCAGGCAGGGAGGTGACTCTCAGGGAAGAAGAGCTGAAGGTTATACAGAAGTTTTATAGAATCATAGAATGGTTTAGGTTGGAAGTGACCTCAAAGATCATCCAGTTCCAACCCCCCTGTGCCTTAGGCAGGGACACTTCCCACTAGAACAGGTCACTCAAGGACTCATTCAACCTGGCCTTGAACACCTCCAGGGAGGGAGCCGCCACAACCTCCCTGGGCAACCTGTGCCAGTGTCTCACCACCCTCACTGTAAAGAACTTCTTCCTAACACCTTGTCTAAATCTCCCCTCTTCCACTTTTAAAGGAAACTCTTTTATTTTGGGGAGGCCAGGGCTTGAAGAGCTCCCTGGGCATGCTGAAGTCACTGCTTGGCAGATAACAGAAACTTAACTGTTTGTATGTGGTTGTCTCTGTTGCCTTGACTCAGCAGGATATGAGAGCAAGAATTAGGAAAGGGAGCAGCTGTGCAGTGAGTGATCAATACATTGCCAGCTCCTGCTCTATGAGCGGAGCCCTCTGTGGACACTGCTTGAGAGCCTTGCTGAAAAAAGTTTCCTCACCAACTTCCTAATAAAAACCCCAACCCCTGTGGTGGAAGGACTCCACTACCAGTAGTCCTATGCTGCTTTGCACGTAGGAAATGAAGGGCAAGGTATGTTGCATGACAGCTCAGATCTCCTGATCTGACAGGGCCAAAGCTATTTAAGGTCAGGCTGGATGATATCTCTGTGGACACTGCTTGAGAGTTCCACTGAAAAAAAGTTTGCTCACCAACTTCCTAATCAGAACCCCAGCCCCTGTGGTGGAAGGACTCCACAACCAGTAGTCTTATGCTGCTTTTCACATAGGAAATGAAGGGTAAGGCATGTTCCATGACAGCTCAGATCTCCTGATTTGAAAAGGCCAAAGCTATTTAAGGTCAAGCTGGATGAGGCTCTGGCCAGCCTGATCCAGGGTAGGGTGTCCCTGCCCATGGCAGGGGGGTTGGAACTAGATGATCCTTTTGGTCCCTTCCAACCCTGGCTGATTCTATGATTCTATGAACTCTGCATGCTTGCAGGCATCTGCGTAAAGTAACTGGAAGGTGTAACCAAGCAGTGGTTTTCTAAGACATGAGTCAGAAAACAAGGCAGCAAATCTTCACTTTCTTTCTTTTTTTTTTTTTTTTCTGTCCATCTGCTTCCCATGCCTTCACCTCCCATGAGTAATGTGGTTAGCAAAAGAGTGCTGCCCATAAGCTCTGTGCTGCTTCATCCTGTATGGCGTGCACAACCATTACAAGGGTAGCCAGTGCTAAAAATGTCTCTCAAAAGCCCCTTTTGTTTTCACACATCGAAAGCATTGAAGCACCCTGCAGGGGTGCACTGTCTTCTGGCTGAGCTGAAGTTGCAAATGCATCTAAGAGGCATCCATTCAAGAAATTACTTTAGCACTGTTCTTAGCTGGTCCATGTCATTGTTCGTTGCTTGAAAGATTTATAAACAGCAGCACTTAGAGTGTATAAATCCATTAAGAACATGTTGTGGAATAGGAGGTGTTGAGTTGTTACTTCACTGATTTGGCTCCACTGTCAAATACAGACCTGCTGTGTGGCTTCTGAGCTTCTGTAAAGCCTCTAAAATGGACTTTCCCCCTGTTTTCTGCTTGTCACCCAAGTGGATGAGAGCTTGAAATGTGTATTTTTCTCTGTAGCAACCATACTTGAAAATTTCACACACATTTCATTTGGCAGAGGTGGCAGCACTGTAGAGCCACTAACCTCTTTGCTCCTGCAGAAGCTGTCGTTTGAGAGGCCGAGCTCTGATGGGGAAGGTGCTGTGGAAAATGGCATCACTGCTGTGTGCAATGGCAAAGAGCAAGGTATGTCTGTGTCAGCTCCAGAGCTGGTTGGTACAAAGAAAACCTGCACGTAGGGAGGGGCAGGAATCGAGCACCTGGCTTTTCACAGCATCACAGGATGTCAGGAGTTGGAAGGAACCCAAAGAGCTCGTCGACTCCAACCCTCGTGCCAGAGCAGGACCAGACAATCTAGCACAGGTCACACAGGAACATATCCAGACAGGCTTGGAAAGGCTCCAGAGAAGGAGACTCCACAGCCTCTCTGGGCAGCCTGTGCCAATGCTCTGTGACCCTTCCAGTAAAGAAGTTCCCCCTTGTGTTGAGGTGGAACCTCCTGTGGTGCAACTTCAATCCATTGCTCCTTGTCCAAGTGAGCAGAGCCTGTCCACCCCCTCCAGACCCCCAGCCCTCAGATAGTTATAAACATTGATTAAATCCCCTCTCAGTCTTCTCCAGACTAAGCAGCCCCAGGTCCCTCAGCCTCTCCTCATCAGACAGTGCTCCAGTCCCTTCAGCATCCTCATAGCCCGCTGCTGGACCTTCTCCAGCAGATCCCTGTCCCTCTTCAACTGGGGAGCCCAAAACTGAATGCAGCACTCAAGATGGGGTCTCACCAGGGCAGAAAGCTTTTGTCTTCTCAAAATAAACAGGGGTTTAGTGTTTTTATTCCATTGCTTCTCATGAGCTACTGTTTTTATTTGAGTTGTTTCCTAAAATACCACGCTTTTGCTTTTTTTTTTTTAATAGTCAAGAGGAAAAAAAGTTCCAAATCAGAAGCCAAGGGCACTGTGACTAAAGTAACAGGGAAAAAAATAACGAAGATCATTGGTTTAGGAAAGAAAAAGCCATCAACAGATGAACAGACCTCATCAGCTGAAGAAGATGTGCCAACATGTGGTAAGTGATTTTTCTCCTTGAGTTTTAAATGCACATCATAGATAAAACTTTGTAGGATTCTAGCCTAGAAGCTCCTCTAAAATTGCTTTCACTGTTGTAGTATTTACCCCAACAGCAGAGGGATGCTCTCAGAGTGAAAGGGGAGTAGGAAATGAAGAGCTTATCATTTGAAAAGAGGCTAAAAGAACTTGACATTTGAAATAAAATGGTAACACAGCTTCAGGAGGAATATTGCAGAGGTGAGGGGACAGAGAAGTATGTCCAAAAAAAAGCAGAAAGAGACAAGCAAACAAATGGAGATCAAATGAATACAGACTGGACTATGAGATAAACTTAGGTCAGAAGGCAGAAGAAGGTTCTTGGGAAAGGATCAGGTCTTTTGTGATGGATCATGATGAGGTTTTATAGGACAGCAATCAAGACAGCAGCTGACTGGCCTCAGCCAAAGTGATTTGATTGTAATTGAGGGTTCCTAAAGTGGGATAGATTGGGTGAAATTTGATAAAGTAACAAACTGCTGCTAAGCTATTCTAGCTCCTAATGTTGATCACTCCATAGGACAGCTGCAGTGGTTGGCAGCACCAAAGAAGCACATGCAAAGGCATGCAGAAAATGCTCCTATTTTGTGTCTTAGCTGTACTGTTTGCTCACAGTTTAGGATGCTGTGCAGTGCACTTTGCTGAAGTCCTCACAACTCTGGTATTGCCAAACAATGTGGTGGTTTTGCATCCTCCTTGTCTTGCTTCAGTCTTCAGGAACACTTCCATAGGTGAATGTTTGCACCTTTCTCCCCATCCCTTCCAAAAATGTGTCCGCAGAAAGAAAACTACGAAGCAGCTGAACTGGATTCTGAGATTGAATTTGTTTTTTTCCCCTTTAAATTGGTTAGGAAAGCTTTGGGAAAGCCCAGAAATGGGTGATGAGGCAGCCAGAGGCAAAACTCACTGGTGCATGAAGTGTGATAGACACTGGCCCAGTGTGAAAGGAGCAGATCTGTGGACCACCAGTGAGAACTTTGTAGATCACAGGTGGCTCTCAAGCCACACTTTGGGATTCATTCACACGAGCAATCTTTGATTAAATGAGTGTGCAGATCTGTGCATCTCTATACATCAGCTAAGTACAGAGGTGATTTGTTAAGCAAAGGAACAGCTGTGTCCAGCCAGCTGCGTTGTCTGAAGCATCTGGCTTCCCTAAAGCTCCAGCTTCGAGGTCTCATGCTCTGCTGATTATTGTGTGTTATGTGAGATTTTTACCCACAGCTGTACAAGCTAATTCCTGGTATTTCTACCATTATTTCAGATATGGACGTAAGTATAGGCATTACTGTTGCCTGCACTTGGCTCTGCTGGACACCATGTGCAGATGCTGTAGGGAAATAGCTAAGTGTCTAGGTTTTGGTCACTGCAGATGGAGTTTCTCACCACCAGAAATATGGCTTAGTTCAGTGTCCTCTGGGAGATTGCTCCATAGTCAGAGGCTTTTACAGTTTAGAAGTAACAAAGAAAAAACCCCAGCAGAGCCACGGGTGATACCCAGCTAGAGTGGAAGCTAAAGCCCACCTGCACTTGGGGTCGTGGCAGAGCTCTTCCCTGCAGCATCACTGGTCCCTGACTGGCTGGGCTAAACTGAAGCGCTAATGCCCCAACTGGCATCACACTCCAGACACTTTGTCAACTGTTGCAGGTTTAAGTGAAGATAGGTGGGAGGAAAAGTAAGAGATCCTGCTTGGTTCAGCTGAAGGAGGAGGGTTTGGAAGTGCTTTTGTGAGAGGTGTGTTGGGAGCAGAGGGGAGAAACAAGAACTGTCTGACAAAAAAGGGCTCTCACTCCATGACGAGCCAGCTGGCTTGCATGTGAAGGGTTTTCCATTTCTAGGGATTATGGCATAGCACACAGCTATAGAGGATTTTGTTACAGGAAAGGGAGAGGAGCTGGAGAGGGTGATCATCACACATCCTCCTTTTTTTTTATGGCACCTTCCAAGATTGTGCACAGTTCTGATCTGCTGTATCCTGTTGGATCCAGCTCTGACATTGGAGCCATAACGTTGGAAGGGAAAGCCAGAAAAAAAAAATTAATGATAAGTCATAGTTTTAATGCAAACCAAAGAGATAGCTATCCAACAAGATTAAATGAAAATCAGACCTGGCAGAGAGGAAAGTTTTTTTCACATCAGCTCTGGCCTGTGCTGTGTATCATTTGTTTCCCTCCTCATAGACTGTTTGGAAGCAGCAGCAGAGTGAATTCATGGAGTGTTTGTAATGTGGAAGCAAAAGTCAAAGGTGGTTTTATTTTTTTTTTTTTTCATTCCCAAACTAAATAAAGCAGGAAAATTGGGCATTGTCTTGATTTTAAAGTGTGAGCCTGGAATGTTTGTTGCTATGGGACAGAGAAGGAAGAACAGAAAGCACTGCCCAGAGAATGGTATTCTATGCCTAGACTGTATCCAGTGTAGAGCATGATGAGAGAAGTGGGACTTTTAAAAGGCAGTTTGCTCATGGAGTTTTGATTTGGTGTAAGAGTACTGTGTTATCCTCAAGAAAAAAAAATAATCTTTGTTTAAAACTTTGTCTTAAAGTCTGGCTACATTTCATCTGCATTTAATTTTTGAATTTTAAGCCAATATGAGTTTTATTTTCCTTGGCATTGGTAGGAATCTTTTAAATTCTGCTTCAGAAGTGCTGCACACCAAACGTGCATCCTGCTTTCTCTATGAAATCAGAACATGTAGCATCAGTGCTTAGCAGGTCTCTAAAACACTGACTTTGGGTGCTTTAGAAGGTAGCTCATCACCTAATTCTGTCAGCTCTCATTTCCCCAGAAGATTTTTATCCTGGCAGGCAACAACCACAGTGATCAAAGCCATTACAAATGGACAAGGTGAATTTCCTATGCTAGCACATCAGCTTGCTCCTTTTTATCACTGTCCTTTTCCCATTCTTACTTAAGTCTTGGGGGGGGTCACAGAATCATTCAGGTTGGCAAAGCCCCTCAGGATCACCAAGTCCAGCTGATAACCCTGCTCTACAAGGGGCACCCTAAACTATATCCCTGAGCACCACATCCAAATGACTTCTAAACACATCCAGGGTTGGTAACCAGACCCCTGGGCAGCCCTGGGTTTGTGTGTTCCTGCTCATCGAGCTGTGCAGTGCCTAACACACAGCAGCTGATTTCCAGAGAAGGGCCACAAGGATGCTCAGAGGGCTGCAGCACCCCTGCTATGAGGAGAGACAGAAAGACTTGGGGCTATTCAGTTTGGAGAAGAGGAGGCTCCCAGATGACCTTCTTGTGGCCTTTCAGTATTTGAAGGAGGCCTACAGAAACGCTGGGGAGGAACTTGTTAGGCTCTCAGGGAGTGACAGGACTAGGGGGAATGGAGCAAAGCTGGAGGTGGGGAGATTCAGATTGGAAGTGAGGAGGAAATTGTTGAGCATGAGAGTGGTGAGAGCCTGGAAGGGGTTGCCCAGGGAGGTGGTTGGGGCCAGATCCCTGGAGATGTTTGCAGCCAAGCTGGCCGAGGCTGTGGGCAGCCTGATCTGTGGTAGGGAGTCCCTGGGTTGGAACTAGATGATCCTTGTGGTCCCTTCCAACCCTGGCTGATTCTATGACTCTAATTTGCACGTGAGCAGGATTGCTTCTTTGCCTGCTAGGCTATTGGTGCAGTGAAAGTTTTTCATCAGAAGAAGTGGGGCCAGGGCCATTTGCTTGTCTTCTAAAACCCATCAGGGCTCTGTTTTAAGAGGAAAAAGTTGGTCTAGCGTTACATTAAAAAGCAAGTTTCTCTCATTTTTTTTCCCCCTCTCTCTCTCTTTTCAAAAGCAATGAGGAGTGCAGCGTCTCACGTTTCGTTTTATTGCAGGATATCTCAACGTGCTCTCCAATAACCGCTGGCGCGAGCGCTGGTGCAGAGTGAAAGACAATAAACTCATTTTCCACAAGGACAGGACGGATCTGAAGACACACATTGTTTCTATCCCTCTCCGTGGCTGTGAAGTCATCCTGGGACTGGATTCAAAGCATCCCCTGACCTTCCGCCTGCTCCGGAATGGGCAGGAGGTTGCCGTGCTCGAGGTGAGGTGCTCGCTAATGGCTCTGATTTGTAGGAATTTGTAGGAACACCCACAAGCTAAATGACAGCAGCACTTCCATACAACCTGGCCAGTCAAAAAAAAAAAAATTATTGCAAAGCTGGTTAATAAACACTGGAAAGAGAGAAAAATAAGGGCTGTAGGCAAAGAGGGAACTGAGGTGTAAGGCAGTTCAGCGATCCTCTCAGTGAGATGCCTTTCTCTGCACTGACCTTCCCTTGACCTGCTACTGAAATATCCCTGCTCCTTCTCTAGGCACCCTTTTACATGAGGGATGTAATTGCTTCGGGTAAATAACTTAATAACAGCAATAATTAAGTCATGGGTCACTGTTGATGGGACCTCTGGAGCTCTTAGCTCTCATTTGTCTGATACTGACATGGACTCCTTTTGCTCAGCCTCTTATCTGCAGTGAGGTAATGCTGCAGAAAGCAAACTGTTCCAGCAGGCTAAGGAGGTCTTCTGACTCAATTAACAAATTAATCATCATGTACTCACTGACACACTCCTGGCACTATCAAGGTCACACCTGCATCTCTGTTAGGTGGGTTAAGAGTGTTTTGAGGGCTTTTATTCACCATATTTTGAAAGCTGAAACGAGAAGCCGAAGTGTAATGAAGATAGAGGGGGAGGTGACTCAGTGCTTTCTGTGGTAGGGTGCTTATTGTGACCACTTTGGACTTCCAGCTGCAGGGCACATCAATCTCCTGCCCTTGCAACAAGGCCTGGTGGGTGTGGGCAGTTCATAAAAGTTGGAAAACTCGAGAGCAGCTCAAGGAACAGTGAATGGCAATTAAATACTTAAAACTGAGAAGAAACCACAGGGTTTCCTTCTCCCTCCATTTTCCCATTATTGTTTAGTTTGCTACTGTTCAACTTGGCAATTGGAGACTAGAATTAAAATATGGAAAATTAAAAATTACTTTTTTGGGATTGATGCTTGTCCTTGTGCCATTAGGGAAACAAATGCCATCATTGAGACAAATGTCATGGAATCTTTCAAAAAGCAAAATCCCCATCTAATCTTTCATTCCCACTCCCTCTGGTTTGTTTCTCCTTAGCACCAAGTCTTCTCCTTCTGCTAACTCCAATAAGCATAAGTTAAATCTAAAGCCACTTAACCTTCAATGATTACTTTCATTTCTTTTTGTTTTGGACACTGCCCACTTGGTATTACATTATCAGTGATGAGCACATAGCTTGCTCAAAGTGGACTCCATCTAGCAAAGCAGATTTAATAATAAGTCCTGAGTTTTTGGGTTGTTTAGGGTTTTTTTGTGGGTTTTGTTTGTTTTGTTTTGTTTTTCTTAAGGAGTTGAACAGAGCCTCTCACACAATGAGGCAGCAATTTGTCAGCCAAGAGACATGCAACATTTTCCAGCATTGCTCAGCTCAGTGGAAGAGTGACCACCTGACCTATGCACTAAGTCTTCTCCTTCTGCTAACTCCAATAAGCATAAGTTAAATCTAAAGCCACTTAACCTTCAATGATTACTTTCATTTCTTTTTGTTTTGGACACTGCCCACTTGGTATTACATTATCAGTGATGAGCACATAGCTTGCTCAAAGTGGACTCCATCTAGCAAAGCAGATTTAATAATAAGTCCTGAGTTTTTGGGTTGTTTAGGGTTTTTTTGTGGGTTTTGTTTGTTTTGTTTTGTTTTTCTTAAGGAGTTGAACAGAGCCTCTCACACAATGAGGCAGCAATTTGTCAGCCAAGAGACATGCAACATTTTCCAGCATTGCTCAGCTCAGTGGAAGAGTGACCACCTGACCTATGCACTAAGTCTTCTCCTTCTGCTAACTCCAATAAGCATAAGTTAAATCTAAAGCCACTTAGCCTTCAGTGATTATTTATCTTTTTTTTTGGACACTGCCCACTTGTTATTACATTATCAGTGATGAGCACACAGCTTTCTCAATGTGGACTCCATGTAGCAAAGCAGATTTAATAAGAAGTCCTGGGTTTTTGGGTTGTTTAGGGTTTGTTTTTTTTTTTTTTTTGGTGTTGGGGTTTTGTTATTGTTTTGGGTTTTTTTTAAGGAGTTGAACAGAGCCTCTCACACAATGAGGCAGCAATTTGTCAGCCAAGAGACATGCAACATTTTCCAGCATTGCTCAGCTCAGTGGAAGAGTGACCACCTGATCAATGTTTTTGCCCTCTGTTTGCAGGCATCCTCCTCTGAAGACATGGGCAGGTGGATAGGAATTCTGCTGGCAGAAACAGGGTCTTCTACAGACCCCGGAGCTCTGCACTATGACTACATTGATGTGGAAATGACTGCAAGTGTCATCCAGGCTGCCAAGCAGACCTTCTGGTGAGAGGTGTTCAGCTACCCCTGTGTTCCCAGTTCTCTGAGAGCTGATATCTCTGTCTTAACTCCAGTGCCAAGGCAGCTGATAAAAATTCATCTCCTCCACTTTCAGATATTAAACTCCTGAAACATGTCAGCATTGCAGCATCTTAGACACTTTTGATTATGCTATTGGCATCCTGCTAAGTTCTGTACAAGATGCAGGCACTCTCTAACTTGAGTCAGATTTTAACTCAATTTTCAGTAAATCTCCAGATGAAGTGCTAGATTTTCATCCCTTGTTTTGCCTGAAGACATAGAACTATTATTGGAAGAGGACAAAAGTGCTGAAACATGCAGCTGTGTCGCTTGTGTTTATCTGCTGGCTGTGCTTGGTGTGCACATTGCCAATGCCTACAGCATGTATTGGCCAATGCAAGCTGTACACCAACAACCTATAGCAAATTTAAGTTTTGGATAGTCATACTCTCAGTGTTTCCTTCTCATAGAATGGTTGGGGTTGGAAGGGCTCTCTGGAGGTCATTTGGTCCAGCCTCTCAGATAAAGCAAGTGATTGTGTTTAGGTGAGTTTGGAATCTCTCCAGAGAAGGAGACTCCACAGCCTCTCTGGGCAGTCTGCTCCAGGGCACCGGCACCCTCAAACTAAAGAGGTTTCTCCTTCTGTTCAAATGAAACTTGCTGCTTGTACCCATTGCCCTTAGTCCTATCACTGGGCACCACTGAGAAGAGCCCAGGCCCAGCCTCATGATCGTTACCCTTCAGATATTTATATGCATTTACAAGAGCCTCTCTCAGTCTGCTCTTCTCCAGCCTAGAAAACCCTAGGTTCTCAATTACTTTATGATTAATTAAAAACTTCATCAAGCTCACAGCAGTCCAATTAACTCTGGGGTTTTAATTTGAGAGGTGGAAATTGGGAAGGTGTCTGCGGCACAGCATGGAAACTGTTTAAATTGCAAATCAGTGCCATGAATTCCCCTTTCCTGATGCTGTGCTGAGAAAAGCAAGGCACACTTAACATTTGGAGTGATTTACAGGGTCACAGTAATTTGGGCATTGAAGCAATCCTTCCTGGGAAAAGTCTGTCATTTTTGCTTGGCTGGATGAAGTTGTTTATAAGTAGGAATGAAGGAACAGTTGGGACAGGTGTGATGCCCTGCTGCCAATGCTGCTCATGGCTTCCCATGGTTAGAAGGTGGGTGGCATGACAAGACAGCTGGCAAAAGCATCATCTTGCTGCAAAAAATCAGACTCCCCACATGAGTCTGAAGACATTTGAGGCTACCTTTCCATCTCCCCCTCACAGCTTGAAACTAACTGGGGAGGGCAGGAAAAAGCTTTAGTTTTCCAAAAGAAGAGTCACCTGCCATTAGCAAGGTATGAAGGTAACTTCAAGGAGGGGAGAAAAAAAAAAATGTTATTCAAAACAGATCCTGAATGGAGCTGCGCTTCTGATAGAAGCTAAAGTGTCTCAGCATTGCCACAAGCCCACTTTTTTGAAAAGCAGCTCCTCCATTTGGTAGGATCGAAATGCACTTAGCTTAGCCTTATGCTAATATTTGTTTTGATGTTAATAGGGCTCAAAAAAGTTTATCCTGTGTTGACATGTGCTTTTGCTTCAGTCAGCATCTTGCACTAACCACATTTAAAGCAGAAACAAAATGGGAACCTTTTCCCCCCTCAAACGCTGCATGGCTTTCCTTTTCTGAACAAATATGATATTAATTGGAGCCAAGTGAAAAAACATATGCAACTAAACCACATCTTGGAAAGGAATGCCGAGCAACTTGCAAAATGGC
Organism: Psilopogon haemacephalus; assembly: GCA_013396835.1. Lineage (NCBI taxonomy): Eukaryota > Metazoa > Chordata > Aves > Piciformes > Megalaimidae > Psilopogon > Psilopogon haemacephalus. The sequence goes on from VWZI01019557.1 coordinate 488,325, forward strand.
AGAATTCCCCTCTTAAAATTCGTTGGATGCCTTCAAAAAGGCTGTAAGAGCCTGTTGATATGCAGCTGGAGTAGCTCTCTGCTGGTTTTCAACTGCTTCTAGAAAATGAGAAGCTATGGGGATCTTCAGAGTTCTTAAGCTTTCAGGTAGTGGGGAATGAAGCAAAGCTGGAGGTGAGGAGATTCAAACTGGGTATGAGGAAGAAGTTCTTCATCATGAGAGTCTGGAATGGGTTGCTTAGGGGGTGGTTGGGGCCACAACCCTGGGGATGTTTAAGACCAGGCTGGCAGAGACTGTGGGCAGAGCCTGATGTAGGGTAGGGTGTCCCTGGGCATGGCAGGGGGGTTGGAACTAGATGATTCTTGTGGTCCCTTCCAACTCTGACTGATTATGTGATTCTAAACGCTGCTGTTCTTGCCCTTCCTAGCAGGAGTATCCCTACTCCACGTTCGCTGCACTTAATCACTGAAGTCTCCTCAGGGTTTTTGGTCTTTTGTTTCCCGAGACTGGTGCTTTGCAGAGCAATTGAGTGTTCGCTAATAGCCCCATCGGTTTTATCTAAAAGATGAGGTATCTGGGGAA
>VWZI01019558.1:3325-15026 GCA_013396835.1 Psilopogon haemacephalus
CAGGGAGGTTGTGGAGCACAGAAGCACCCAATGTGACCAAAGATCAAAGATCACATTGGGTGCTTCTGTGCTCCACAACCTCCCTGGAGGTGTTGAGGACGAGGCTGGATGCGTCCTTGAGCAACCTGTTCCAGTGGGAGGTGTCTCTGCCTATGGCACAGGGGTTCAGAACTGGCTGAGCTTTGAGCTCCCTTCCAACCTAAATCATTCTGTGATTCTGTGATCTTAATGTGATTCTGTGGTCCTGTCCTCTTGCCCTTGGAACAGCCCAAGCAACCTCTGCTAGACGAATTTGAGCTCCCCTTTCACCCAGCTGCTGTCCCCCGTGTCTTGAAGAACCACTTCAGCGGTTTGATAGAGCTGTAAAGCACCAAGCAGGTTTTTCATCCCTTCCAGAGCTGATGACATGCCCTAATGACCACTTTACACCACCAAACCCTCCTCTGTAAGCTGAAATGTAGCCTTCAGCCCTGCCATGCCCACTGCGGGGGTCTATGTATGGTTTCACATACAGAAAGTGCTAATGAAGCAAGGGGTGGGGGTGCCAGCTTATGTTGTTTCACCTCCTGGGGTGAGGCTTTTGCTTTCCTTTGGCGACTGAGAGATGATGGATGCCACCTAGGTCTTCAGCAGGCTACTAGGGCAAGTAATTTATGCTTGGTGTTCAGTGGCTGAAACAAAGAATGTAATGCCTTGGAAAGTTTGGGCTGCTCTGGGCGATTGGGTCGTTGGCTGGGGTTTGAGTGGCAGCCCTCAGAGCCTGGGTGGGCCAGCTGGGGAGATAGAGATAAAGCTCTATTTTCTGAGTTGCTGTTCCCAAGGTCAGCTGGGAGCCCAGCAGCTCATCCAACATATCTTTGTCCAAGAGATACATTTGGGGTATATAAAACACGATCCCAGAAGCAATTGGGGTCCAAAGGAGCTGTTGCCTGTAGGCTGGGGAGCACAATTGTTCGAGGCATGAAGGGCAGGAATCCTTGCTGCCGTCTTTGTGCGGCTATTGTTTGGGGCTCTAATAGGAACAGAATGAATGACATTTTTCCACCAGGCCACTTATGCTCAACTATACCTCCAGGACAACTTCCTGGCCAAAAATATTCAAAACAAACAAGCACAATAGCAATTCTACTCCAATTAGGTTGTTTGCAAACCCGCTCGCCTTCGTGGAGTACTCAGCTTGGCAAGGGCCAGTGCTGCAGCCCTGCCTTGCAGCCAGAGCTCTGGAGCTGCTGTGCCCCTCAGGTGAGGCTTGCAGTGCTCCTAAGGTGAGGCTTGCAGTGCCCCTCAGGTGAGGCTTGCAGTGCCCCTCAGGTGAGGCTGGCAGTGCCCACCTGCAGGGGCACCTCCTGGGGAGCCATCTGCGCCCAGCAGCCAAGCGCTGGCTGATGCCAGCCTGGGGCTCGGCGCCCACTCGTAGCCAGCTCCAAAACTTTCACTTGAAAGAGGAATGGCAAAATGGAAAGCGTGGGAAGGAGAAAGGCAGGGGAGGAGGAATGCAGCAGCTGCTCTTTGATGTGTTTGGGAGAGGAGGGCGAGCCTGGTGGCCTCGTGGCATCTTTTCCTGTTGTTCAGGCTGCCAGAGAGCAAACCTCAGTCGGCAAACCTGCTTGTGCCTTGCCAGTCACTTCTCTCGGGCTGCCTGCTGGATCTCACAGGTTTTCATCTAGGTTGGCTGGTGGTTTGGCTTTGTGGCCACTTCTCCTCCCTGAGGAGGAGGAACCTGGGTAAGGTAAGGGAGCTGGGGTGGTAGGGGTGCTGCAGGACATGTCAGGGGGAACAGTGCAGGTCCTGCTGGCTCCATCGAGGTTTCCGAGTTTGACTCCAACCCCAGATCTGCTGATCTCAGCCTTTTCTTCACTCTAGCAGGCATCTGGAGCCTCTCCACCTCACTGCCTGTTCTCAGTGAGTCAGCTGAGTGGATGTCCTCAGCAGACCCTCTAGGATCTGGAGGAATGGATCCTGCACTGTCCTGCCTTAGTGTCTCCAGCTGCCAAAGTGGGGCCTCCCCCAGCAGCACCAGGATATGCCTCTGACTGGCTGACTGCAGGCAGGGCACAGCATCTTGGTGTGCCAGGCACACAGGACATGGCCCCAGGGAGCTGCCAAGGCCTCTGTGCAGTTGCTGCACAGACAGACACAGACTGCAGAGGGGAGCTGAGAGTGCCCAAAGTGATCACTGTCATCTACACTCACAGAACCTTAGGGGTCAGAAAGGACCTGGAAAGGTCATCCAGTCCAACCCCCTGCCAGAGCAGGGGCACCCAGGGACAGCTCACACAGGAACACATCCAGGGCACGTTGGAATGGCTCCAGAGGAGACTCCACGACCTCTCTGGGCAGGCTGCTCCAGGCTCCAGCACCCTCACACCAAGGAAGTTTCTCCTCATGTAGCTGTGTGTTAATTAAAGGCCTCATTGCAGGTGCAGCAGAATGCTGCCCCTAGGCAAGCTGAGGTGGGCATGGCTCTTCACCTGCCACCGACCCCTGCCCGGCAGGCAAGGAGCTGCTGCAGGGTGCAAAAAGCTGGAGGAAAGGCTGCTGGAACTCCAGGGTGCCTGAGGTGTGGGCCAGGTAGCAGGAGCTGTGCTGTATCCCCAGTCTGGAGCCTGTGGCTGCTCATGGGTGGGTTGCAGCAGAGGCTGGTGCAGGGCACTGCCAGTTTGACACCAAGGTTCTGTCCCGTGGCCTCTGGGCTGCATGTGGCTTGTGGAGGTTCACAGAATTTCTTATTGGAAAAGACCTTCCAGATCATTGAGTCCAGTCATTAGTTTCACACTGGCAAGTCCTTGACTAAACCAAAGCCCTCAGCACAACCTCTGATCACTATGAATCCCTCTGGTCAGAGAGGACCACCAGGATCATCCAGTCCAACCTTCATCCTTAATCACTAGACCATAGCCTCAAGCACCACATCCACCCTTTTTTTTTAGGTCATGTCCATATGCTGACCTGTAAAGGGTTAAGCCCTCCTGAAGGCTTACCTGAATTGCTTCCTGACTCCTCCCTGGGGGTGCTCTGACCTACCCCCAGGTGATCCTACTTCCTGCTGAGACTCTCTATAAAGGGTGGGGGGGATGAACTTCCTCTTTCTCTCTCTGGGTCCCTGCTCCTCACCAGCCAGCAGGAGCTTTGCTGCTGCTCTCACCACCTGCTCTCCAGCACACTTGTGGGGAAAGCAGCCACATTTGGAACTCTAACTCACTGCATTTCACCAGCACCTTACATACATCTGCATCTACCACCAATCTCCAACTTCACTGCTTGGATTCAGCTTCCATCCACTCCCATCTACATTTTTTTTTTTTTGTACTTTGTTTTCCCTCTCCCCTATCCTCTGTAACTCCCTTTACCTAACACCTGTATCCTGTATTTTGTTCCCTCTCCCCTTATCCTCTGTAATTCCCCTTAACTTATACCTATATCTTGTTTTTTGTTCCCTTTCTCCCCTTACCTTATACCTGTACCTTGTATTTTGTTCCCTCCCCCCATCCTCTGTAACTCCTCTTACCTTATACCTGTACCTTGTATTTTGTTCCCTTTCTCCCCTATCCTCTGTAACTCCTCTTACCTTATACCTGCACCCTGTATTTTGTTCCCTCTCCCCTATCCTCTGTAACTCCTCTTACCTTATACCTGTACCTTGTATTTTGTTCCTTCTCCTCTCTAATTCCCCTTACCTAAAATACCTTCTATTTATTGTTAAAGTTTTGGGTTTTTTTTTTACTTCCAAATAGAATTAAGCCCTATTTATTGAGCTGTTGAGCTCAGGGCAGGTAGCTTAAACTAATACATGACCAAAGCCAGGAGCTCTCTCTCCCTCCTGTGTTTCAGACATGGCTTAAGGCAAATCCAGCCCTGTCACCTGCAGGGGCACTGGAGGGCTGCAGACTCAGAGGAGCCATGGTGACCACACCACCCAAGAGCTGATCATCAGTCAGTGTCCCATAAACTGCAGTGGCTCTGTTGCTGCCCTCTGTAAGACCCCAGAGCAAAGGGAGCACCCAAGAGTGTGCTAAGCAACTGTACCAGTTTAAGCCACCCCCCAAGCTCAAAAGCTCAAGAAATAGACTTAATTTGATTTGGAAGTGAAAAAAAATAAACTTTAATAATAAATAAGAGTTATTTTGGGTAAGGAGAATTACAAAAGGTATGGGGAAGGGAAACAAAAATACAAAATATAGGCATACAACCAGTAGATGAGAGTGGATGGAGCTGGGTCCAGGTGGTGAAGGCAAAGTTGATGATGGATGCAGAGTGAGGAAAAGAGTTCCAGAGGTGTCTGCTGGGGAGCAGGTGGTGAATGGCAGCAGCAGGAAAGCAGGATGCTGGCTGGTGAGGAGCAGGAGCAAGAGGGAGAAACAAGAAGTTCATCTCCCCTTTATAGAGGGTCCCAGCAGGAAGTGGGAAGGGCTGAACACAACACCTGGGGGGCAGGACAGAGCACCCCCAGGGAGGAGTCAGGATCCAGTTCAGGTAAGCCCCCAGGAGGAGTAAGCCTTTAAGCAAGGTTTTTTTCAAGGCAGCCTCATCCTTGCCTTCCTTCTGGCTGCAGAGGATTTCTCCAGAGCAGGTCCCTCTTTGACAAGTTGCTGTCTGCAGCCAGTACTGGAAAGGTCCAAGAGTCAAAGTGGGCAGGAGCTGCTACTGCTGCCATTCAGCCTTGGCTCCCTGTCACATCACCATCCCTGGAGGTGTTTAGGAGGAGGCTGGATGAGGCACTTGGTGCCATGGGTTAGTTAATCAGGAGGGTTAGCTGACAGGCTGGGTTCAATCATCCTCAGCCTGCAGGTGAGGAGGAAGTTGTTGAGCATGAGAGTGGTGAGAGGCTGGAATGGGTTGCCCCTGCAGGGAGGTGTTTGGGGCCAGCTCCCTGGAGGTGTTTTTGGCCAGGCTGGCAGAGGCTGTGGGCAGCCTGCTCTAGGGTAGGGTGTCCCTGGGCAGGGCAGGGGGGTTGGAGCTGCCTGATCCTTGAGGTCCCTTCCAACCCTGACTGATTCTAGGATTCTGTGATCCTAGAGGTCTTTTCCAACCTGCTTAATTCTGTGATTCTGTGAAATAAAGGCCAAGGCAAACAGTGGTCAAAGGAGCAGCACCTGTGAGTAGAGCAGGAGAAGCAGCAGGGCTGCATTAGCTGAAGATCTGCTTGCTCTCCACACCTGCATGGTGATGCCATGTGCCATGGAGGTGGCAGAAATGGGGAGAATTCTGTCTGGTGTGGAGTTGCCTTCTCTGCCAAAGGTTGTGTCTGGATCTGCTGCAGCTGAGCCTGCAAAGCATTTCCCATGGAATTTCCAGTCTGGGAGAATATTGACTCTGTGCTACCTGAGGTGCTCTGTGTTCAAGGGGAGGTCTGTCATAGAGTCATAGAATGGCTTAGGTTGGAAGAGACCTCAAATCTCATCCCATTCCAACCCCCTTGTGCCATAGGCAGGGACACCTCCCACTAGATCAGGATGCTCAAGAGCTTGAACATCCTGAACCCTGGCCTTGAACACATCCAGGGAGGGAGCAGCCACAACCTCCCTGGGCAACCTGTTCCAGTGTCTCACCACCCTCACTGTGAAGAACTTCCTCCTAGCATCCCGTTTAAATCTCCCCTCTGCCAGTTTGAACCCATTCCCCCTCATGCTGTCATTACAAGACCTTGTGAACAGTCCCTCCCCAGCCCTCCTGTAGGTCCCCTTCAGACACTGGAAAGTTACTATGAGGTCTCTTCGAAGCCTTCTCTTCTCCAGGCTGCAGAGCCCCAACTCTCTCAGCCTGTCCTCATAGCAGAGGTGCTCCAGCCCTCTGATCATCTTTGTGGCATCCTCTGGACTCTCTCCAGCACTCTTTCCCATGAGTGAGACTTAAAGAGCAAACTGCAGGAGGAGCTCAGGGAAGAGTGACCTCCAAGATGTGCCCTGGGTGGGTGCCAAACCTCCTCGATTTCAAAGGCAAGGGCCATGGGAGCCTCGAGGGCTCTGCCTGCAGCAGCCTTTGGGTGCCCAGCTTGGACTGCAGACCCACAGAGGTGCTGCTGGACCTGCAGCTTCTACCTGACCTAGGGTAGGGTGTCCCTGGGCATGGCAGGGGGCTTGGAACAGGATGATCCTTGAGGTCCCTTCCAACCCTGACTGATTCTGCGATTCTACACCCCAGTGCAGCAGCTAAGAGGCTGGAAAGGCAGCACTGTGTGGCAGCGCCGTGTGGCCAGTGGCTTGTGGCAGTGCTGTGTTGCCAATGGCATGTGCAGCATGAGGAGCAGTGTGTGAGGTCCTGTCCCAGCTGTGTGGCAGTGCTGTGTGCAGTGCTGGTGCAGTGCGAGGAGCAGCGTGTGAGGTCCTGTCCCAGCCGTGTGGCTGTGTCATGTGGCAGTGCTCTGTGGCAGTGCTGGTGCAGTGTGAGGAGCAGTGTGTGAGGTCCTGTCCCAGCCGTGTGGCAGTGCTGTGTGCAGTGCGAGGAGCAGTGTGTGAGGTCCTGTCCCAGCCGTGTGGCAGTGCCGTGTGGCAGTGCCGTGTGGCAGTGCTGGTGCAGTGCGAGGAGCAGTGTGTGAGGTCCTGTCCCAGCCGTGTGGCAGTGCCGTGTGGCAGTGCCGTGTGGCAGTGCCGGTGCAGTGCGAGGAGCAGTGTGTGAGGTCCTGTCCCAGCCGTGTGGCAGTGCCGTGTGGCAGTGCCGTGTGGCAGTGCTGGTGCAGTGCGAGGAGCAGTGTGTGAGGTCCTGTCCCAGCCGTGTGGCAGTGCCGTGTGGCAGTGCCGTGTGGCAGTGCCGGTGCAGTGCGAGGAGCAGTGTGTGAGGTCCTGTCCCAGCCGTGTGGCAGTGCCGTGTGGCAGTGCCGTGTGGCAGTGCTGGTGCAGTGCGAGGAGCAGTGTGTGAGGTCCTGTCCCAGCCGTGTGGCAGTGCCGTGTGGCAGTGCCGTGTGGCAGTGCCGGTGCAGTGCGAGGAGCAGTGTGTGAGGTCCTGTCCCAGCCGTGTGGCAGTGCCGTGTGGCAGTGCCGTGTGGCAGTGCTGGTGCAGTGCGAGGAGCAGTGTGTGAGGTCCTGTCCCAGCCGTGTGGCAGTGCCGTGTGGCAGTGCCGTGTGGCAGTGCCGGTGCAGTGCGAGGAGCAGTGTGTGAGGTCCTGTCCCAGCCGTGTGGCAGTGCCGTGTGGCAGTGCCGTGTGGCAGTGCTGGTGCAGTGCGAGGAGCAGTGTGTGAGGTCCTGTCCCAGCCGTGTGGCAGTGCCGTGTGGCAGTGCCGTGTGGCAGTGCCGGTGCAGTGCGAGGAGCAGTGTGTGAGGTCCTGTCCCAGCCGTGTGGCAGTGCCGTGTGGCAGTGCTGTGTGGCAGTGCCGGTGCAGTGCGAGGAGCAGTGTGTGAGGTCCTGTCCCAGCCGTGTGCCTCTCGGGTGCTGGCTGTGCCGCGGCTGGCAGGGCTGTGCCTGTGCCCGGAGGCAGCAGTGCGGCAGGAGCTGGCAGTGTGGGCTCTGTGCTGTCAGCCCTGGCTCTGCTCTCCCCTGCCCCTGTCCCTGCAGGGAGCATTTCTCCTCCTGCCTTTCCCGGCCGTGGTTAGCCAAAGCTGCGCTGCCTCCTGCCTGGGCCTGGCAGGATCCTGCCCTCCTGGGTCTCCAGATCCACCTGCAACACTTTGTCCCTCCCTGTGGTGCTGGGGAAGCCTCTGGTGGCTGCCACTGCATGCTCTGGAGGAGACCAGGAAGAGAGGTGAGGTCTGCTTGTGGTGTCTGTTGCCCAGAGGTCCCAGATGTGTCTGTGGCTCTCTGGAGGATCTCCCATGGTGAGCAAGACACAGCTCTGGAGGCAGAGCCTGTGGCCAGTGTGCAGAGTCACAGAATGCTCTGGGTGGGAAGGCACCTCCAGAGCTCATCCAGCCCAACCCCCTGCATTCAGCAGGGACATCCTCCACTGGAGCAGGCTGCCCATAGCCTTGTCCAGCCTCACCTGGAGTATCGCCAGGGCTGGGGCCTCAACCACCTCCCTGGACAACCTGCTGCAGTGCTCCAGCAGAATTTGTTCCTCACAGCCACTCTCGCTCTGCTCTGCTCTGCTCTGGTTTGCAGACATTGCCTCTTGTCCTGTCCTTTGCAAGCAGTCCCTCTGCAGCCTTCTTGTAGCCTCCATCAGGTACTGCAAGGCTGCTCTAAGGTCCCCTTGGAGCCTTCTCTTCTGCAGGCTGCACACCCCCAGCTCCCTCAGCCTGTCCCCATGGCAGAGCTGCTCCAGTCCCCTGAGCATTTCCATGGCCTCCTCTGGCTCCTCTCCACCAGGTCCCTGGCCATGTCCATGGTGCCTGGTCCAGGTGCAGTTGCCTCTCCTGTCCGAAGGCTCAGGCTTTGTGAGACTCTTCACCTCCACAGAGAGGAAGCTCTCTTGACACAAGAGAGGTTGACAGGGTCATGAGGTGACCTAAATGATTGCCTGAAGCTCCCTGCCCTGCACGACCAACACAACCTGCTCCCCATTGCAGGAAGCCAGGGGCAGTGGTGCTGAGCAGCAGGCACTGCTGAAGCAGCAGTGCAGGAGGCCAGGGGCAGTGGTGCTGAGCAGCAGTGCAGGAGGCCAGGGGCAGTGGTGCTGAGCAGCAGTGCAGGAGGCCAGGGGCAGTGGTGCTGAGCAGCAGTGCAGGAGGCCAGGGGCAGTGGTGCTGAGCAGCAGTGCAGGAGGCCAGGGGCAGTGGTGCTGAGCAGCAGTGCAGGAGGCCAGGGGCAGTGGTGCTGAGCAGCAGTGCAGGAGGCCAGGGGCAGTGGTGCTGAGCAGCAGTGCAGGAGGCCAGGGGCAGTGGTGCTGAGCAGCAGTGCAGGAGGCCAGGGGCAGTGGTGCTGAGCAGCAGTGCAGGAGGCCAGGGGCAGTGGTGCTGAGCAGCAGTGCAGGAGGCCAGGGGCAGTGGTGCTGAGCAGCAGTGCAGGAGGCCAGGGGCAGTGGTGCTGAGCAGCAGTGCAGGAGGCCAGGGGCAGTGGTGCTGAGCAGCAGTGCAGGAGGCCAGGGGCAGTGGTGCTGAGCAGCAGTGCAGGAGGCCAGGGGCAGTGGTGCTGAGCAGCAGTGCAGGAGGCCAGGGGCAGTGGTGCTGAGCAGCAGTGCAGGAGGCCAGGGGCAGTGGTGCTGAGCAGCAGTGCAGGAGGCCAGGGGCAGTGGTGCTGAGCAGCAGTGCAGGAGGCCAGGGGCAGTGGTGCTGAGCAGCAGTGCAGGAGGCCAGGGCTGCCAGAGCTGAACCATGACCTTCAGATGAGCTGAGCTGGAGCAGGAGCCTCACTGCAGCCTGTGCCGAGGTGATGCAGTGACTTAAGCAGCCCTGAGCCAGCATTTGGGCTCTGACCAAAGGGGGCCACGTCCCAGCAGCAGGGACCTGTCTGGAGGAGGCTGAGAAGCTGGGAGCAGCTGGAAATGTGGGGACATGGGCCCTGGGCCCTGCTTGGTGCACACCTGAGACTCTTTGCTGGGGTTAGGATGTTCTGAGCTGGATGAGGCTGAGGTGTTTGGAAAAGTGGCAAACAGGGAGGGGATTCCAAAGCCCTCCCCAGGGTCAGAGCAGTGAAGAAAGGAGCCCCTCTTGGAGCCCTCCTGGCTGTGGGAAGCAAGCTCAGGACCTCCTGGGCTGCAGTGTGTGATGTGGACAGGGCAGAGGGAGGAGAATGGGTTTGGTGTCAAAGCTGAACAGGAGCCCAAGAGGTAGAAGTTTGACATATCCCAGGATCAGCACTCTGCAGGCTGCTTTGGGCTCCCCAACCCTTCAGCTCCCTGCTGGGGGGGCTGGGAGGTGATGCACTCACAGTTTACAAGCACCTAAAAAGGAAGAGGTTTCTGGTTGCTAGATGGGGTTCAAGTCTACCAGAGAGAGGCTAAGAGATGTCCTGGCTGGAAGCCAGCATCAGGGAAATTCAGGCTAGGGACAGGGGCTGCAGTTTAAACAATAGGGATCAAAAGCAGTGGAAGGGCTTTGGCTGGCATTAAGCAGAGCTAATGCCTCTGTGTTTGTCTAAAAGATGCCAGAATTATGAAGAGAGACTTTCCAGCCCAGAGCAGCCCTCCAGGGAGCCCAAGCTGGGCTTCCCTTTGGCTGGAGCAGCCTCTGCATGCCTCTGGCTGCTGTGTCCCCAGGCCTGGGGCTCTGCCTGCCCTTCTCCTGTGCAGCAGGAAGGAGCACAGATGTGCTGGGTGTCAGGGAGCACAGCTCCATTTCTTTTCCCAGCCACAGACCAAAGCACTTCTGGATTGGATTCTGCTCTCTGGCCTGTCTGGTTCAGCCAGGGAGCTGCAGTGGGTGGGCCATGGCAGTGAGCTGGTGGCACAATCCTTTCCCCTGCAGAAGGCAAGCAGCCTGGGCAGGAGGCAGCATGGAGTGCTTTGGCTGGGAAGGCACCTCCAAAGCTCGGCCAGTCCAACCCTCTGCAGGGACATCCTCCACTAGAGCAGGTTGTGCACAGCCCTGTCCTGCCTCACCTTGGTATCTCCAGGGCTGGGGTCTCAACCACCTCCCTGGGCAGCCTGTTGCAGTGTTCCAGCAGCCTCTTGCTGCAGAACTTGCTCCTCACATCCTCTCTCAGTCTGCTCTGCTCTCCTCTCATTTCAGACCATTGCCCTGCTCCTGTCCTCGCAGGCCTTTGCAAACAGTCCCTCTGCAGCTTGGTTGGAGCCCCTTCAGGCTCTGAGAGGCCTGGAAGGTCCAGGCAGGCTGCTCCAAGGTCTGCCTGGAGCCTTCTGTTCTCCATGCTGAAGAGCCCTTTTCTGGGCAGAGCTGTCTGCTGGGGGCTGCTGTGCAGGCAGAGCCCCTGGGCTGTGTGGGTGCCTGTTTGGAGCTGCCTGGGCAGCAGTGCTGTGCCAGGTAGCACTGTGGGCACCCGGTGTGAGAGGTGAGATGGGACTCACCTGGGCGAGGAGCAAAGAGGGGTTTAAGGTCTTGGAAGGTTTCTTGTGTGTCCTCACCCTCTCCTCCAGCGGTGTTCAGGGGTCTGGGCTTGGCTCTGCTGCTGCCAGCACTCTCTGGGGAGGGTGGCAGGGCTGACACAACTTCCTCCCAAGCCTTGCTGCCTGCTGCAAGCCTGGAAATGATGGGAAGCAGATGCAGCAATGCCAGGGTCAGGACCTTGCCAGTAAGGCAGAGGTGTGCTGCTGGCAGGGTACAGGCTGACCTCAGTGCTCAGGAGCCACCTGACAAACGCGTTCAGACAGAACAAATATTTGACAGAATCTGTTCTTCTGTTCCCCAAAGTGACCTCTGCCTGCCTGCCTGTGCCTGCTGCTCAGGGGACAGAGCTCTCTTCTCCATTCACTGCATCCCTGTCTCTCTGGGGGACCCCTTTCCAGGCAGGGATCAGGGTAGGACACTTTGGATTTCTGCTGAGCTCCTGAAGTCTGGGGCAAGCTGAGCCTCAGTTTGTTGGGAAGGCTCTGTCTGAGCCAAGGCAGTGCCCTGGGAAGCAGCTTTAAGAGTGCAGCCTGAAGCCAGTGCCTGCAGCTGCCCAGGCTGTGTGCTGTGCTATCCCTGCCCCCTCCACAGTGCCTGCAGCAGAGCTTTGTGGGCAGCCTGCAGAAGGCTGTGGGTGTGCCACAATGAGGGGCACCAAGAGCAGCTGCTGGGCTCCAGGCTGGTGCCACATGGGTGTGATGGGTACAGAGAGCAATGAGCTCTGCCCTCAGCCTCCTCTGCTCCACTCTAACCCTGCCTTGCTCTGAGGACAGGCTGGGACAGCTGAGGCTGCTCAGCCTGGAGAACAGAAGGGCAGATCCTGCCT
>VWZI01019559.1:2582-31768 GCA_013396835.1 Psilopogon haemacephalus
TTTTTTCCACCAGGCACAAGAAGTCAGCTCTGTTCCTTAAATGGAGAAGTGGATGATTAATGCCTGTGCAAGAAATAGCAGGGTGAAAAATTGAAGAACATTTAGGAAACCTGTGTTTGTTTTTAAGCTGTGATTACAGGAAATATATTAAAGATGAGTTTTCTGAAGGGATTGCAGCCCACTCCTGAGCTAGGCAATTTCCATTTTGGTAAACAGACAAAATCTCCTCTGGAGTTAATACCCCCCAAGAGGCTGACCCTGTAAACACTAAAACAAACAGACTGCAGGGCTGAGTGGGCTGAACCCAGCCACACTGTGCTGAACACAGCTCCAATCAAACCAGAGTGCTTTACACCACCTCTCGCTTGGACACTTCAGCCTCTGAATCCTTGTGCAGAAGATGAGCTCTGCCCCACTGCCCCAGTGTCACCCACAATGTCCTCTTTGCCAAGACAGCTCTCCCGTGCTACATAAAACATGGGAGAAGCATTACCAGCAGGGTAAGGGAGGGGATTCTGCCCCTTTACTCTGCTCTCCTCACACCCCACCTGCAGTACTGTGTGCAGTTCTGCAGCCCCCAGCACAGGAAGGACATGGAACTGCTGGAGAGAGTCCAGAGGAAGGCCCCAAAGGCTGCAGCAGCTCTGCTATGAGGACAGGCTGAAAAAGTTGGGGCTTTTCATCCTGGAGAAGAGAAGGCTGCCAGGAGACCTTAGAGCAACCTTCCAGTATCTGAGGGGGGCTACAGGAGGGCTGTGGAGGGACTGTTCACAAGGTCTTGTAATGACAGGACGAGGGGGAATGGGTTCAAACTGGCAGAGGGGAGATTTGAACAGGATGTTAGGAAGAAATTCTTCACAGTGAGGGTGGTGAGACACTGGAACAGGTTGCCCAGGGAGGTTGTGGCTTCTCCCTCCGTGGATGTGTTCAAGGCCAGGCTAGATGAGGGCTTGAGCAATCTGATCTAGTGGGAGGTGTCCCTGCCTATGGCACAGGGGGGTTGGGACTGGATGAGCTTTGAGGTCTCTTCCAACCTAAACCATTCTATGATCCTGTGGTTCTATGAGAAGCAACTAAAGGACCAACTCCCAGTCTCAAGCCTCTGAAGTCAGGAACCAGGGCTCTGTTGCAATTAGCCCCACAGACCCTGGTTCCTGGGCTGGAGGGACCTCAGGCAGTTGTTATTTCAGGCCCCAGGCTGCCTGATTGCCCTGTCAAGGGGGAGCTGAAGGGGCTGCTCAGGCAACAACAACTCAGATTTTCTCCAGGCAAGTGCACTGCTGCCTTGTGCCTGAGCCAGGCTCACGGAGGATGCTTCAGAATTGGTCTAATGAACAAGCCACTGTGCAGAGGGTATCAAGGCTGAGGGCAACCATCTGAATATGCAGCCTTTGACAGAGAGCCATAAGAAAAACATTCAGTAGCAATAAACTGCGTGTTAAATAAATACCAGTAAAGCTTATAACAGAATTACAGACGAGCGATTCAGCTTCTCTCAAGAGTCTGGCATACTTCAAGGAAAATATCTCCCAATTATCATAAAAAGCTACCTCTAATTTTCACAGTTCATCTATCACCTGCTGATTGAGAACGTAAAATGTATGGCTCAGGTATTTTTTGTATAATCAGCTGTAACCATATCCTCAAGTGTAACGACAAGCAATTGCAAGAGCAAGACTAATACTTTAGCTATTGAAATTCAGGTTGCCTGGTGTTTATACTAGTATTCCCAACAGAGAAAGGAAACTAAATATTGGAAACAAACTAGGATCTTCTCTGTAATATTAATCTTCTCTCATAACAGAGCCTTAGTGGAAAAAAAAAAACCAGATTAAGGAACACCAGAAGAGAAACAGACAGCAAAGCAATTCTCTGCAGTGTGTTTCCAGGAATAAGGAAAAGGCCAAGGTGTGCAGGGAACTAATATTTTACATCTCTGGAAAAAAAAAAAAAAAAAACCAGCAGCCCTAACCTCACAAAAGGGTCACTACAGACACAAGGAAATGAGAATCGTCAGGTCACCGAGCAAGAGCAATGGACCAAGGGGAAGCTGTGGACAAAAGAAAAGGGCCTCTTGGAAGAGCCCAAAGCAGTGCCCTCAGCTGGGCAGCAGTGCTCCAGGGGTCTGCCATGCCCCAGGGCCACCTCCTTGCTTGCACAAAGCTGACAGGTGGAGAGCAGGCTGCAGGACAAACCCTGCCTTGCCTGTGCTAATGTGTCTTTCTAACAGACACATAACTTCTCAGACATAGTACTTACAGATCTATACCAAAAAGTCACTAGGGACAGCCAGAGAATTGCCACCTGCAGGATCAGCTGCATTTCAAGGCATGGTTGGAAAAAAACCGAAGGCTTCAACGTGCCAAAGCAAACTCCTGTGTAAGCAGGGACTTGCACAGGCTCACAGAATGTCAGGGGCTGGAAAAGACCCAAAGAGATCATCCAGTCCAACCTCCCTGACAGAGAAGGACCATCCAGTCTAGCTCAGGGCACACAGCAACACATCCAGACAGCCCTGCAAAGGCTCCAGGCAAGGAGACTCCACAACCTCTCTGGGCAGCCTGTGCCACTGCTCTGGGACCCACACAGGCAAGAAGTTGCCTCTTGTGTTGAGCTGCAACCTCCTGTGCTGCAACTTCCATCCGCTGCTCCTTGGCCTATCCCAAGAAGCAAGCACCAGAGCCTGTCCTCCCCACCCTGACCTCCAGCCCTCAGAGATTTACAAACATTTATTAAATCCCCTCTCAGTCTTCTCCTCTCCAGACTAAGCAGCCCCAGGTCCCTCAGCCTCTGATCTCCAGGCAGTGCTGCAGTCCTCTCAGCATCCTCACAGCCCTCCTCCAGCAGATCCCTGTCCCTCTGCAACTTAGGAGGCCAAAACTGAAGGCAGTGCTCAAGATGAGGATTCCTCAGGGCATAGTAGAGGGGACACGCTCTTCTTAATACACCCCAAGATCCCTCCAGCATATCCCTGCCCCTCTTAGACTTCTGTTCATGAAGACAATATGGCTGCTTAAGAGAGTAGAAAATCTGGCAGCAGATTGCTTCATTCCCTAATAAAAATCATGTTGAAATCAGCTTCCTAGAAAACTGTCACCCACTCTCATGACAAGGAGGTTGCACAAGTGCAAACGAGCACTTGTGATGGTTCGGGAGCTCCCCACTTCCCCCCTCCCCAAATTCCCCGGACTAGACTCAGTGGGCTGGACGTTAAGGAAGCTATGTTTACAGCTGTCGCAAGACGTCAATTCTAAGCCTGACACTGTTAGATCACGGCCGAACTCATGCAGAACCTGCACGATAGCGAATCCCATCCTCGTCGCCATTCTATTGTCACGAGATATCAATTTAATTAGCATTGATACTCGCAGAGGGGGGGGGGTCCTAGATGGGTCCCCCGGGTTCTTTGGATATGCGGTTGGCAGAAATAAATGCACGAGTTGCTTAAAACCCAGAATAAACGGTTTAGACAGTCAGAACTTAGGGAACAGAGAGCCTACATACAAAACAGACCCCAGCCGCACCTATAAATACCCGCGGGGCGCGAGGGGAAACAACGTTTCGTCCCGAGGAGAAGGGAGAAAGAAGGACCGACTTATCCCGGATAGAGAGAGAAAAGAAAGAGAAGGGGGGGTTTGCCTTGCCACTTCTCTATAAGCTGCGATGCCTGCTGCTGCTGCCACTGCTGTGTGCCAAGCACGTGGCTGGAGCTCCTCACAGCACAAGGGGAGGACGAAGATGAACCCCTAGCGGTCGCTGGATCCTCCCTAAATACCCCCTAGGGGCGTGTGAAACTGACCAATAGGCATTCAGCATTCACTAACTGACCAATTGGTTCAAAATAGTCCCACACATACGTGCAGCCCGAGGTCTCCCTGGGTCCCGGGACCATGTGGTGTGCCCCCCGCCCCTCTACCCCTTCTGGACCTTCTAACAGAAGGGGGAGGGAGGGGACCCCAGGAGCCGACCCAACTCCAGGCATTAATTACACCCATACCAGGATAACAGCTTAGCACAANCCTGATAAACCTGCAGAGATCTGAGGTGAGAGGTCCGAAAGAGAAGGAGGAGGTTAGAGGAAAAAGGGTTAGGAGGTTGGGTTACAAAGATCTCATGCAAAGGAGCCAGGCAGATGCAACCAGCCACAGACTGACAGAGAACAACTGAGAACTAGGTGAGAAGTGAGTGAGCAGTGAGTGCCTTATCTGTGTTTTGAGTAGTTGCATCTCTCAGCAGAAGAATGAGTGATACAGGTCATTTATTTTTCTTCTCATAACCAAGGATTTAATTTCTGTCAGTAAGATATTCCCTTTTGCCTCAAACCAGCACACCACTGCAAATGCAAGAAGAGAGCACCCAGCAAATAACAAGAGGCTGTTAAACACCAACACTCCTCAGCACTTAGGGGAACAGATTTGGGAGCAGCCTCACATTCACACTCCACAGTCCTGCAGAAGAGCAAAGGTGCTTCTGCAACCCAACCCTCTGCTGCTTGTCAGGCACGAAACAGTAAAGAGCCAAAAGACAAGCAGGACTGCAAACAGGTATCATGTAAAAAGGGAAGACATGTCAGTGTAAGTTAAGCATGGATGTCAGGAGGTTTTCCAGTTCAGCAGGCCCCCAGATGTTCCCCTGTGCACACAGCTGTCTCCTGTAAGGCCAAAGAGCAAGCACGGTCGAGAAGCACGCAAACAGAGACGTGAAGGAAGCCTCTTCCCAAACAGTGATGCTCCACGGCAGGAGGAAGCCAGTAACAGCAAAGTGAATAATAGAGAGTAAAGAAAAGAAGAGCCAAAGATGTGATGTGAGGAGACACAGAGTATATTTTTGTAACCAGGGGGCAGATGCAGTGGCACAGGCTGCAGATCTGCCTCCCTGGTCTCAGCTGATCAGAGGGGCTGAGCCACTTGAGTGCAGAGCTGGGAGCTGGGAAGCTTACAGAATCAAGATTCAAACCCTCCTCTGAAAAGTCAACTGCTTTAGGAGGAGAAAAAAAAACTGGTCTCAAGGGAGAGGATATCATATGCCTGTTTGATTATTCATTTCATTGCTTCAATGCTTTAATTTCTTGCTAGGAAGTCATTCCTTGTTTGACTTTCAGCATGTTCCCAGGTGGGTTAAAATATCTTTCTGGTTTTCCACCCACTGTTTCTGTCCCTTTGGGTTGCACTACCTCTTCTCTCAGACTTACACAGTAGCAGCCTGTGCAGGAACTCTGGGAAAGAGAACAACCTTGCTTCTGCAGTAGAATCATAGAATGGTTTAGGTTGGAAGAGACCTCAAAGATCATCCAGTTCCAACCCCCCTGTGCCATAGGCAGGGACACCTCCCACTAGATCAGGTCGCTCAAGACCTCATCCAGCCTGGCCTTGAACACATCCAGGGAGGGAGCAGCCACAACCTCCCCGGGCAACCTGTTCCAGTGTCTCACCACCCTCACTGTGAAGAACTTCTTCCTAACATCCCGTTCAAATCCCCCCTCTGCCAGTTTGAACCCATTCCCCCTCGTCCTGTCATTACAAGACCTTGTGAACAGTAATCACAAACAATCTCCTCAAGAAGCAATCACGTTGCAAAAGTTTGGTGCCTCAGCAACCTTTTGTTTTGCCACTTTTAAATGGCAAAAGAGCTGCATTCAAACACTGCCCCGAATTACTATTTCATTCCAACACGCACAGAAAGACAGAGACCATTTTTGAAATGTTAAAGGGAAAAAAAAAAAAAAACCAAACCAAACGTTGGAGGTTATTTGTAGTTGTGCAAGGATTCTGCTCCGTCCTGCGCCTCTCAACACATGCAAAGTCAAGGAAAATTAAAGAAAATCTACATCATTTTTTCATGAAGAGTCTTCCCCCTAGAGCTGAAGCTTCTTCCTACTTTCTTTGTGTTTTGTCAGCTGGTGTGGGAGGCAATATTATCCAAGAGTTACAGACACATTTCCAAAAGGAAGAGAAAACAAGGTAGACAGTCCATCAAGCAAGGAGATAAAGCTTCAAACGTAGGAGACACACCAGATACAAGAGTCCCTCTGAGTGCTTCTCTGCCCGCCCCTCCTCAGCAGCCTCCTTTCCTACTTGTTTACTTTTGAGGGAACAATTGCCTCAGAAATCAGTGGGAGCAATTCTAATCCCGAAGTTAAACCTGTGCTTAACAACTCTGCCTGAAGCACCTCTCCTATGAGCACAGACTGAAAGAGTTGAGGCTGTGCAGGCTGGAGAAGAGGAGGCTCCCAGGGGACCTTCTGGTGGCCTTCCAGGATCTGAAGGAGGGACTGGGGAAGGACTTTTGAGGCTCCCAGGGAGTGCCAGGACTGGGGGGAATGGAGCAAAGCTGAAGGTGGGGAGATTCAGATTGGAGGTGAGGAGGAAGTTGTTGAGCAGGAGAGTGGTGAGAGGCTGGAATGGGTTGCCCCTGCAGGGAGGTGTTTGGGGCCAGATCCCTGGAGGTGTTTTTGGCCAGGCTGGCAGAGGCTGTGGGCAGCCTGCTCTAGGGTAGGGTGTCCCTGGGCATGGCAGGGGGGTTGGGACTGGCTGATCCTTGTGCTCCCTTCCAACCCTGACTGATTCTATGATTCTAAGTCAGCCCTCTGCCAACGAGCTGAGTGAGACAGCTCCTTGTACTGCACACAGAACTGCTGGGGCAGAAGGAGAGGAGAAGCCAATGTATTTTGCCACCAGGATTTCGGACACAGTGTCACCTGCTTCACTTCCACACCTGATCATGGAGCCATCAGTCCCTTCTGTGCCCAGCAAAGATCACCTGGTGGCAGAACCTGGGGACGTGCAGACCCCCGCCAAACACTGGCGCACAACACTCAGGCTTCCACCACCTCTGGATGCGCAGCTTCTGCGCGCCCTGAAGTCAAACGATGCTTAAGCACTGGTAATAAATTGTCAGCCTGCTCCTTACATACCACTGTATTAATGAACAAAACACTGCACTGCAGGAAGGCAAAGGAAGGACCACAGAAAGCATTGCCCCTTTCTTCCCCTACACAAAAGCATTAACTCAATAATGCTTTAAAAAATGGAACACAGCTGGCACAATCAAATAAATTATTAGAAGGCATATAAATCATTACCACCTAATATGACTGCAACAAGATCCAAGGCAATTTACAGATAAGTATGAAGAACGACTACTGGGTTTTACTGAATTAAAACTGGCAAAAGTTCTAAGAAGACAAATGATGTCAGATGACCCCACATTCATTTGCAAACTAAACAGGCAGAAGGGAAGCAGCAGACATATAAGTCTCACTTTTTCAACTAGATTGCAGCTCGCCCTGAAAATGAGGATTCATCATAAAGTGCAAATTCTTTCATTTAAGTAGGGATTGAGTGGGTGGGAATCTGGAGACAGAATAAAGCTGTATGGAAATTCTTAATGCTTTCAGCAATGAGGTGCCCTGGACTGAGACAGGGATGCAGCTTCTCAGAAACAACAAGCCCAGACTTCTGTCCGGATTGCATGTGCTGGCCTTCATATTCTCTTCCTTGGAGTACCCAATACATCTCCTTACAGAACAGACTGTTCTCTGCTCCCATGGTTGCTCTAGGCACCAAAGAGCTGCTTGCATGAGGCCTGCCTAGCTTCCTGCAGGCACTGGAAGAGAGTATGAACAAAAGCTGGTACCAGAGTAGGGAACCAGAACAAGCAAGCAGCTCACCTTTTCGCCAGCAGCCTGGGAGAAACAGCCTTCCACCCATTTCCTTCCCTCTGCCTTTCTTCATCATCCTAGCCAAGATCCTCCAGTTCCTTCCCTCTGCCTTTGTTCACCACCCTAGCCAAGATCCTCCAGTTCCTTCCCTCTGCCTTTCTTCACCACCCTAGCCAAGATTCTCCAGTTCCTCCCCTCTGCCTTTCTTCATGATCCTAGTCAAGATCCTCCATTTCCTTCCCTCTGTCTTTCTTCATCATCCTAGCCAAGATCCTTACCGTCAAGGCTTCCATAGACAAGCCCTCACCTTCTGGGTGTTCCCAATCCAGATGCTCAGCTTGTGACTGCAGGGCCCCTCCTGCCTTCAACAATCCCTCAGCACTGGCTGCAGGACCATGACAGCAGATCCCATGGAACTCTACCTCCCCAGCCTCTGCCTTCCCCACCAGGGCTGGAAGGGGAGAATTGCAGTAGTGTTCTCAGGATGCCGAAGAGCTGAGAAGTTAATTGCCATTTAGATAGCACCACCCTGGGTGGGATTAATACCTTGGGAAAAAATACATTGAGCACAGTGTTTGTTCTGCTGAACAGCATGCACAGGCCCATGGAAAGCAGTAAGAACCTGGGACACCCACCAGCTGCTTCTCACATCCAGGTTAGCACACTTTGCCTCTATGGGGCCTTTGTTTCTTTCCTTCTCCCCACCTCTGACACGTCCTTTGTCGTAGCTCAGATCTTGAAAGACCTTCTGCAGTCCTAAGAAGGGTTTCAAAATCATTGCAAACCCCAACGCTCTTCTGGAAGTCTCTGGCCATTATTTCCTGCTCATCTCACCAAAACATTAGTCCTTGGCACTGAGAATATAAATAGCCTTGAGCACTTTCCTCTTTTTGCTTCAGCTCCTTAGTCAAGAAGAGAAGGACAAGAGCAGAGGATGTGTAAGATGAGAGTCTTGGTTTTTTTTTTTTCTTTCCCAGTCCGGATCTCTTCTTTAGTGTTCATTGTTGTTCTTTAGTTCATTTTGCTACTGTCAAAAAAAGCAATCTCAGCTTCTAATCCACATTTGATATGGACTACTTACACGCTTAAAAGTGAAGCACATGTTCACCTGCTAGGGTGGGTGACAACATTTCTCATCAGCTGATCTGAGATATTCATTCCCTCAGCAAGTGACCTTACCATAAACCCTAATCCTCTCCACTTCGAGGTCGCTTTGAATCCATCCTTCTCTAATAGCAGATACAGCCTCAACTGATGCTGCCAAAACAGAGCAGCAAAGCTGGCCAAAACACTTTGCCCCAACTACTCTCCTCCTCCAGAAGGAACTGATGGAAAACAGACTGCTATGAAAATGGGTAGGGGCCACAGTGTTTGCTACAGAAATAAAAGACAATGAACTACCTCTGAAAGCTGGCCAGAAGAGGGGAGCTCAATACCTGAGGGGTGATGCATGGTGCATACACTACACATTTATTTCACAGGCATACATACATATAACCACACACAACCTCTTGCCCAAAGACCACATCTGCTTTTCTCCTAAGTGCAAAAGAGATGTATTAACCCCTCAGCATGTCCTACTGCCCACATGCTGTGTAGCAAACTCTCATGGTCCACATCACTCTTCCTGCAGTTCTGCTGTTCTCCTCTCAGAGTTCTCCAGCCCTGTCTGCCTTCAAAGATGCTAAAAACTTTACACAATTTTGCACAATCTAATCACGATTCTGCAAACACTCCCAAAAACGTGGCCAGTGCCATCACCACCTCCAACTGAAGGGCTGTCTTCTTGGCTCCATTGTTTCAGTTCTAGAGGTTATTTCTAGTTCTTTGACTTTACACATTGCCTGCCATCCCCAGTTAAAATGCAGGGGAAGACTACCAAGAGACAAGTGCATCATTTCAAAGTCTGAAATCAAGAGCTGACAGAGGCTGGAGGAGGAGGAGTAGAAGAGAGAAGAGCACTGTTCCTTGTCCCCTGGTTGCAGCCCCTCAGTTTCCAAAGCCCCTTGGTTTCAAAGCAGGGATGTAAGCTTTTAAGTGCCTGTGCTGCTGTGCTGCCTTCCTGTTTGTGACACCTACAGTCACAGTACTTTATTGGAGCCCAAAGCCCAGGTTTCTGTTCGTGGCACCTACAGTCACAGTATTTTAATGGAGCCCAAAGCCCAAGTTTCTGTTTGTGACACCTACAGTCACAGTATTTTAATGGAGCCCAAAGCCCAGGTTTCTGTTTGTGGCACCTACAGTCACAGTATTTTAATGGAGCCCAAAGCCCAGGTTTCTGTTTGTGACACCTACAGTCACAGTATTTTAATGGAGCCCAAAGCCCAGGTTTCTGTTTGTGGCACCTACAGTCACAGTACTTCATTGGAGCCCAAAGCCCAAGTTTTAATGCAGACACTCATGCTGGGGTCTGGATTTCTGCAGCTGGGAACAGCTTTCATTTCAAACAAAAGCCAGGAAAATGCTTCATCCCTGTAATGGATTTTTAAGCAAGCAGGACCACTGCAGCAGAGCACGTGTAAATAACCAAGACGTAGCTGTGAACCAGAAATCATAACAGGTTGATTACAGATTAAAGTGATGTACAGACACCTGCTGCAGGCTCACTCTCCTGCTACTGCTTCACAGATTACAACAAGCATTTAGTGGGAGCAGAATTAACTTCATCTAGACAGCTCTTGGGGGAGAGAGAGGTTTACACACATCTATAAGCCAAGCTCCCAAAGAATGAAGCTTCAGAGCGTGCTGCTTTCTGCCACTCCATATCGCTAAAGCAGAATCCTAATCACTGTCAAACCTCTGCCACCCCCCAAGAACAAAACAGAGAGGGCAGCAGCAAATTGAGATGCCTTTCATGAAAAAACTTAAGGCACGGGTACAAACACCCAGGGGCACAGCACATCCCAGCTGCAGGGAGAGGAATGGTGTCCAAGAAGCCAGGCCCTAACCACCTGCTGATCCTCACGTACAGGAAGGGTTTGTATTCACACTCATTTCCAAACAGGTCCCAGAATCAGGAAATAATATGGACCTGCTTCCATCTGCCTTTGTTGAGGCCAGGCAAGGACCAACCAAGTCCACATTATTCATCTGTATCTTTATAGCACTTGCTATGTGCTTCTTAAACAGTGAGTAAAACTGCAAAGTCTTTCAGTTTCTATGTACCTTCCCCCTTACCAGTTGCTCACTGAATGGCTGATTTTGTTCATTCTCCATCTGTGTGGAGCCAACGTGCCCACCATGCCTTCTGCCCACCATGCCCTCAGCCCACCATGCCCTCTGCCCACCATGCCCTCTGCCCACCACGCCCTCTGCCCACCATGCCCTCTGCCCACCATGCCTTCTGCCCACCTTGCTGCTCCCTCACATGCTCCAACAGGAAACTCCCCAAGGGCTGAGTGCAGGCAGCACTGCTGCATTGGCCAAATCAGCAGCAGCAGGACAGATTCCCATCTCAATGGATGCAAAAAGGATTTTTTAGAGAGTCTAGCCATGGAGAACTTCCAGATAAACATTCTGACATGATGAGCTACAGCAGCAGGGCACATCAAGGTTAAGCAGTGATTCCTTGCAAACTGCATGCTCTGCTGGCTTCTGGTTCCATCTGAACGCCCTGCCTTCTTCAAGTCCCACAGAAACAGCAGCCAGGAGGCTGTCTTAATTCCTGTGCAGCAAAACAACACTTTTCAGCAGCAAGAGTCCTGAAGATTTAATTGAGAAACCCAGTGTCTGGTGATACTGCGCCTCGTCCTCCCCTCCCTTGCTGCTGATGAAGAGAGAGGCTCCCAACTAGGTGAGGGACAGAAGGTGACAGTGAAGACCTGAGAGCCAGGAACAGCTCAGATCTGCACGACCAACAGACCCAGTAAAAGTCACCTGGGCAGCCAGCTTGAAAACATTCTGCCTAAACACATCCTTCCCCAAGCCTGCAGTGCTCCAAGGGGATCGCAAAGACCAGTTCGGACCTGACTCCATGCTAGAAACCTTCCCAGCACTATTTGTCTGCTTTCACTCCAGAGGACTCAACAGAACAGCTCAATAACTAATTCCCAAACATTCTGTTTTTAAAACGTGGGTGATCTCAAGCATGTGGAATCTTCTGAGAACTTCACAACATCCATATGTCAGATTTTTATATATAGGTGCTCCATAAGGCATATGCATTGCATCACTCTTCACAGCTGCTGATAATAGTATAAGGGGGGAAGAAAAAAAAAAGTACCAACAGCCTGACTTTGCTACAGCTGAAGTAGTGGGGCCATCTGCAGAGTCTTCACCCAGGGGCTACAGACCAGCACCACCATGAGATCACCCTGAGGAGCCCAGCTGACACTACAAGCACTGGGAGCATTTTAAAATATGCTCCAAATTTCCCAAGTCCCCTAAACTACAGAGGGCAGCAACTTTCATCACCTCTTCCAGCAGGGCAGGGAAGCAATCCAGAAGTTACCACCAGGTTCAACTTCTCACCTTCATGCAATGAATGGAAGCTGCAAGCAAAGGATGCAATGGATGGAACAGGAGGTTGCAGCTCAACACAAGAGGCAACTTCTTGCCTGTGTGGGTCCCAGAGCAGTGGCACAGGCTGCCCATAGAGGCTATGGAGTCTCCTTGTCTGGAGCCTTTCCAGGCCTGTCTGGATGTGTTCCTGTGTGACCTGAGCTAGATTGGGTGGTCCTGCTCTGGCAGGGGGCTTGGACTCAATGAGTTCTTTGGGTCCCTTCCAACCCCTGATGTCCTGTGAGGCTGTGGTTCTCTCCCACCCCAGCTGCACTTCAGTGGGTTCAAGCCAGGCATATCCTTGTTCTCTAGCACTGCCTTTCCTGAATAGCCTCCAGGAAAGAACACCAAGTCCTTACCCTTCCTCACACCTTCTCCCCCTGGCCAACAAGGTCTTCTCTCAGAACTCCAACAAAGCCCCTGGTGTCTGCTGCATGGCTGGGCACATTTTTTCTATCAGTGCCTTCTTGCGTCTCTCTCCTGACAGATCACTCACCTGGCACAAGCATCTCTGGCTCCTCCTCTTGCTGTTTTGAGCTCAGAACTATTAAGTCAACAGGAACTGAACATACGTAAGGTTCTACACCCGGAGATAATTTTATTTTTATGATACACCAAAAAGGCCTGTTTTCTGGTTTGTCAGGCAGGTTTCATTTACACAGGCTTGCAGCACTTGCACACAGCTCATTTTATTCTCAGCTTGCCTCCGGAGTGGCTGTAGGAGGAGTACATCCATATGGCCAGGGCTTTACAGCTAAACTGGAAGTACCAAAACAGAGCTGCAAGTTTCGTGCAATGATATGCACTGCTGCACCTTCTCCACTGGGAAGCACACACCACCTCACACCACCTCACACCCACTGCATCCGCAGAGGAAGACGTGGTAGCAAAGAGCTCCACGCCAAAGCAGCTCCTCTGCCTGTGACAGCCAGGGCCTGCAAACTGCTCTGCCGCTCACACTGCGCTCATGGAGCTCCTTGGGTGACAATCTTAGCAGAAGTCCCTCAGCCAGTACACCCAAAACTGCCACCACTGCCTTCTTCCAGTAGCCTAAGGTACAGAAGACACAAAGATGTGGAACCTCTATGACTTTATGTCTCTGGAACCTTTGGGTGCTGACTGTGCCTGTCCAACGATGGGTTCTGGGGTAGAAGGAAGAGACCCAGATTCAGCCATCAGATACCCACAGCACCCAGCTCTCAGAGTCTCCCAAAGGCCAGGATGGATATGGATAGGAGTCTCCCATGAGCAAACAATGGGACCAGGCATAAAGAGCGCTGAAGTTTCCTGTGCTGAAGTGGCAGGAACGCATCGGTCTGCCTCCAGCTGCAGTGCTGGATCCCACCCGCAGAGCTCAATTTCTCCAAGTGCTCTGAAAGCAACAAAAGCTTTCCTATTCTTTTAATAAGCTTGCATTTTATATCACTTCATACATATATATGTGTGTCTGTGTGTGTGTATATATATATATATATACACACACACATCTCAAAACATAAGACCAATTGAATTTTCAGCGAAGAGTAAAAAATGGAAATGCCTGAGACTAGATACCCACATCACAAGTCAGTTCATCTCCTTGATGAACTTGAAGCTCAAAAATTCACAGGAAGGAGCTTGACAAGCAAATGCAATGGCTTTGCACAGAGGTATCCACCTCCTTTTATACCGCTGGTGATCAGATGACAGCACTCGCTCCTTGCTAGACTTTTTATGGGCTTGCTCATTTGCATGCACTCCAGAATTGCCCATTAAAGGCTGCCTTCTCCTGACAAATTTTTGCCTCTGATAAATGGTCGACTCCGCTGGCCTGACTTCATGACAGTCCTTGGTCCTGACAGCTCGACTTAATTAATCTAGTTAATTTATTGACCAAGCCTGTGGCAAAGGAATATTCCCCATTAAATGGGATTTTTATCATCCTGAGTTATATGACTAAAGGCCATCCTAAAACCTGAAATTTAGTTAGCAGCTGACGTGCTGTCCATCCAACAAGGTACTCACCAAGAGGAAGGGCTGGAGATGGAAAATGATTTGATGATTCTAAATTACGACCAGTAGGTTAGGCTGTAAGTTGAACTATAGCCCGGTTGCATATTTCACAGCCAAAAAATAAAATAAAATGCATTGCAACGTAGCAATAAAACCTTTAAAACTTATTCTGAAGCCTGTCCTTACTCTCGGACTATGCACCATTAGATTTGTGTCATTACAGCAAACTTGACAGTTCTATTTGTGCAAACTGTGACGATTATTTCACGGGGAAAGTGCAGGTTATTTAGTGCTACAATACCTCATGGGTGGCTCATTAATATGGATGTAAAACCCTGCAGTTAAAAATAAAGCATACAAGGAAGCAAACTATAGGCTTAAGCAGATAAATATAAGCAGCATAGTCTCCAAATCTAAAATTAACAAGTCACATCCAGATTGAAGGACTCTGGGGTAAGTCAATTCCCCTGCTCCCTAAGTCCCCAAATGCTCGCCTTCTCCTTTGCAGTCACATAACCAGAAGCCATTAGGAACTGAAAGGAAATTATAAGCCTAATCAGGCAGATCAGAAAGCTGACATCTCACACACCCTACGTGTTAGCCTCAGGATCTGCGATGCAACAGCTCCCGCTACGGCCACAGCTGCTTGATGGAAACTGCAAATGAAGCTTAACTCTTGCAGCAGTCTAGCCACTGGAGGATAATTAGCACAAACACTGTTTCTGTGCTAATTGCTATTTGTGGGTTTGCTATGCAAGGAATTTGCTCAGGGAAGCTTGACTGAACAGGTAGGGACAGCCAGACTGGACACATGAAACAGAAACCCTTTCTTTTAACAGGATGCTTGTAGTGGGTTAAGCAGTTCCCTGCCCCCCCACCTTTTAAAACCCCGGCTAAAACTCAGAAAACACTGGAAGTTAATATATGAAGCTTTATATTTACAGCAATGCAAATATACAAGCAAATATTTACAAGATATAACAAATATTTACAGATATATACAGTAAAAGGGTAATACACACACCACAGCCCTGCCAGAGACCAAAATCCCCAAGAGAGGGTAACCAAACCCCCCACCACCACCTTTCTCCCCTTTCCCCAGCTTTATCTCACCACCTCTTGATGCTGCAGGTAAGCTGAAGAGCGGCCAGAGATTACTAATAGGAGAAGTTAGTAGTTTTAGTGATCTTACTCTGAATTCAGCCAAGACCGAGAGACAAAGGAGAGAGCATGCCAGAGAAGCAGCCGCTGCCAGAGCCAGACCGAAGCCCTCTGGCTATCTGGATGTTTTGAGAACATCTCTTAAAACAATTTTTTTTTTTTTTCCTTTCTCAGTGAAACTTGGTGAAGTGACACACTGTGTGTTTAACTCTGTCTCAGCCAATACTCTAATTTCTCACTCAAATTCTCCAATTAGCTCAAACGCTGGTCGTGTAATTCTAGCATTAATGTGTCAGATATTTTACAACTGTGGCTTCGTTTTCTTGCTAATGTATTTTTAAACTGGTAACAAACAGGATGAAAACATTTTCTAGAAATCTGCCTGGCAATCTGAAATTCCATGAGCAGCAAGCTGGGGGAGAGGCACCAGCCAGTCAGTGCGCAGCTTTTCAGCATGTTTTTCGTCAGTGTGTTGGAATCTACATCTCTGTTTGCTCCAGAAGGGCATCTGTATTCCCACAGGATTGCCTATCTGTGGTCATACCTCCCCCTGGAAGGCAGGGAGTGCAGCAGCAGCCACTCCTCTTTGGCCCCCCAAGACAGAGTCTGCAGGAGAACTGAGCAGTCTCATCCAGATGGAAAAATCAGATGACAATCTTTTTTTATCCCAGTCTCGGGTCTGTCTAACTCTGGCAGGTAGCAGTCTAGGCTAACACATTATTATGCTTAATTCCTCTTACAGAGCAGAAACCAACTGTTACTATTTACCCTCGCTGTTTTATGAGGGACGGGTCCAGAGCCAGGTGGCATTTCCCTTCATCTCCCACAGCCCTTTGGCTGCAGCATACATGGCCACATCTTGCCAGGAGAGCTCTGCAGCCTTCCCCATCAGAAGGGCCCACTGGTGCCCAGTGCAGACCGTAGTGAAGTTGCCTGTCCCAGCTCCATCTCTGCCAACAAAGACAGCTGGCTCTCACCTGCATTGGCCATGCTTCAGTGGATGGATCCTGCACCTCCGGTCACCTTCAGCCTCAGTGCTGAGGCTCCACCACACCTCAGCCCCATGGGCAAAGCCAAAGCTGGAGCTGCTGCCCACTGGAAGCAGGAGTGCTAACGTTTAAGAAAGAGACGTGCATGTGCATACTCAAGAAGTCCTCCTCTGAGCTCTGAACAGCTTTAACTTTTATCTCCTAATTAAAGTCCACCCTGTTTTAAGTCTACAGATTCAGACAAAGAGAGGGTGGGGTCTAGAAGCACTCTCTTGCTTTGCAATGAGGTTTTAACACATTGCAGATCACGTCGCAAACATCCAAAAGTGCATTTGATTGCCTGGGGGTGGAGGTTCCAGCCCTTCAAGGCCACCAAATTCCTTCTGACAGGAAAGAATATTCCAAAATTAACTTGGGAAAGTGTCTCTATTTTATTACAACAGAAGCAGCGAAAGGGACAGGTCCTGCTTCTTTGCAGCATTTCTGCATCTGAGCGGCAGGGGACAGATTCCTGCGGGACATCTGCACAGTCCTGGCACGGTACAGGAACCCAGAACTGTGTCTTCAGAAGTGATTACATTTCAGCAGGGCTTGATCTATGACAAGCAGAAAATCTGGATGTGATCATGTCAGAATGCACAGGACGCTGTTTTTCGGAGGAGACAAAAGTTAATTGCTCCTCTCCAGCCCTCCCCATTTCCTGAAGCAGCTCTGCATGGACACAAGTTCCAACGGCAGTAAATGCACCTATGAGAGAATGTGGCTGACAACGGTCATCAAACCACTGCATTGCTCTGCTATTCCAGGGGAACCACAACACAAATACAGTGACAGACCCTGGCACTGCTCCTCCCCTCAGCACACACTTGCACGTTCCCATGCCTGCCTTCTCTGGATACTCCTGCCCAGTAGTAAGAGGTTGGTATTAGATGTAGAGGGGACTTTGTCTTTCACTACAGGCTCCCTCTTCACAGCCAAGAGGAAGTTTGTTTGCTTTGTGGAAATTTAACAAAGTGGGGAAACAGCATCTCTGTTATTACAGCACATACAAAGCACAAGTCACTAATTGGGTCTGCTCACACTGCTGTAAGCATTAACAATAAACCCAGAATTCAAAGGCCTCACTGTTAGATGAAGCTCAAAGTGATCTGCAAGACCTGAAGCTGTGCCACGGCCAAGGCTTCAGCTTTGACCACATCCTGCAAGTGCTTCTGAAGCAGAGTCAGTTGTTGGTACCAGCTGAAACACAGGCACAAGTTCATGCCTGTGAGGAGGGAGGCTTGGATGAATTTTTCCATCACACTTTTCTCCTGCAGTACAAAGCTCACTTATGCACTAGACAACATAAAATAACCCTGACCTAGGAATCAGGGAGACCTGTCACTTCTTTGATGTTAATAAATGAGATACGAAAATAATAAGCTGTAAACAGCTGTGGTTATGATTCTGCCTCACTGTGTCAAGGGCAAGCCGGGGGCAAAGCCTGAATCATGCATGGGCAGGGGAGACTTCTCTTGCATGAAAACTTGTAACCCAAGTTAAAGGGCTGAGGTACCATCCTTACACCATTATTGCCAAAACTTCTCTTTGATAGCCTGAGCTGCCCAAAGGTAGGTGCTTTTGACAAGCATTTCACAGCTTAGTTAATCTTTAGTTCTCACAGCAGAGTTTGCTTTCTGCTCACAGGCAGCATAAGCAACACTTTAGTACCCCAATGATATTTCTAAGGTACCTAGATGCTTATATAACTTAGTACATACCGAAGTCAGGTGCTGCTCAGCTACCAGAAACTCCTTCAGCACTTCAGCTACTCCAGATACTTTCCCAAGAGTACTGTGAGTTGCTCCAACTTTTGTTAACCTGAATTCACAGCCCCGCGCCGTACGGACAATTATTATTTTTAATTAAGATTATAAAATGTTCTGAAGCAAGAGAAACATCCCATTTTTGTAATTAAAGCGATACGGGGGGGGGAAAAAATGCCTAAATGATTCCAGAAACTCCTTCAGCACTTCAGCTACTCCAGATACTTTCCCAAGAGTACTGTGAGTTGCTCCAACTTTTGTTAACCTGAATTCACAGCCCCGCGCCGTACGGACAATTATTATTTTTAATTAAGATGATAAAACGTTCTGAAGCAAGAGAAACATCCCATTTTTGTAATTAAAGTGATACAGGGAAAAAAAAAATGCCTAAATGGTTCCAGAACTCCATTTCACAATGGTTATGCCATTTAAAAGTTACAGGGAGCTTGGAAACTAGGTTGCACTTTTAAGAGGCTCTTTAATAATTCAGGACCTTTCAAGGTCAGAGAGAAAGCAGTAAAACAGCAATTCCTCTTCTTGAAATTTAAGAGATCTGCTCAATCCTTTCAAATACATGCATATACATTCTGAGAGTTACCAAGGGATCTGCAACAGTCAGGGTCACCATGTCAAGCCAGTGTGTACAGCCTACTACTGCGTACCCGCAGCTTGACTTCAAAGCATCACTGTCTTTAATAACCTGGTGCACCCTTGACACAACAGGGCCAGGAAAAGCTCTTTTCCCCCCCCTCTAATTCAAGGCAGTGCATTATCCAGAAGTAGTTGAAACGACCAATAATTTTCTCCCTGGCCCCTCTGAAGCGGGTGGTCAGGACCAATTTTCTCAGGATTTCTTTTTCACTGCGAAAATGTAACTCAGCTCTAAAGCCCACAGAACAGGAGCTCCCTTTTTCAATACCTCTGGATCTCACTTAGTATAGGAGGGACCTGAAGCCTTTAAGTATTGCTCCATGGCATAGTACCAATTGACTGTAGAAAAACAGAAATAATCCCCAATTAACTGCCACTGAAGTACAGTTTCAGTTTGAGATTCCGGGGGCTGAGTTCCTTCACAGGAGCATCCAACTCTCAAGCAATCGATCAGACCATTGCAAAAGTCATGCAGAACAGGCAAGAAAATTTCTCAGAATTACAGAGTGAACAACAGCACTAGTTAAATGTGAGAGTGAAATAAAAGCTTCAAAGCATTGCTCCTTATAATACTAGGCAAAAAAAAAAAAAAAAATCAAATACCCAGGTGGGCTAGAGAAATCAGGATGAACATTTTGACACTTTCACACAGGCAAAGTGAAACCCTTCCTTATTTCCCCACACACTGCAATGTCTGGTTTGACAACTGAGTTTTGATGAAACCTTCCTTCTTTCTGGGCTAATAATACACCTTGGTTGGTTGCTGTTAGAAAAAAAAAAAATATATAAATCATTTCATAAACTATTTAAGTCTTAAGAGTCCAAACATCCAAGCTCACATTTATAGAATCACAAACCAATCCTTCAACTGCGTGCAGAGATGGAGTAGAAAAATTGTTGGCAAGCCCAAAACCAAGCTCGGACTCAAAGGTACACACTGATGGTAAAATAATTGACATCTCAACTTGATCATTAAAGGAAGTCACTTGCTGTTCCCAAGCAGTTCCCTGAGTCACACATTTCCTATTCTGCCTCTAAATAGCTAAAAAACACTTCTCTTATGTTCGCTCCGTGCTAGGATGATGTGGAGGAGAAGCTGAAGCTGAGGCAGCAGTGTGCACTTGCAGGGCAGAAAGGCAAGCAGAGGCTGGGCTGCAGCAGGAGCAGTGTGGGCAGCAGGGCCAGGGAGGTGATTGTGCCCCTCTGCTGTGCTCTGCTGAGAGCCCACCTGGAGTAGTGCATCCAGTGCTGGAGCCCCTGGGACAAGAGGGATGTGGAGATGCTGGAGGTGTGCAGAGAAGGGCCCCGAGGATGCTCAGAGGGCTGCAGCACCTCTGCTGTGAGCACAGCCTGAAAGAGTTGGGGCTGTGCAGGCTGGAGAAGAGGAGGCTCCCAGGGGACCTTCTGGTGGCCTTCCTGCATCTGAAGGGGGCTACAGAAAAGCTGGGGAGGGACTTTTGAGGTTATGAGGGGGTGACAGGACTAGGGAGAATGGAGCAAAGCTGAGGGTGAGGAGATTCAGACTGGAGATGAGGAGGAAGTTGTTGAGCATGAGAGTGGTGAGAGGCTGGAATGGGTTGCCCCTGCAGGGAGGTGTTTGGGGCCAGATCCCTGGAGGTGTTTTTGGCCAGGCTGGCAGAGGCTGTGGGCAGCCTGCTCTAGGGTAGGGTGTCCCTGGGCATGGCAGGGGGGTTGGGACTGGCTGATCCTTGTGGTCCCTTCCAACCCTGACTCTATGATAGGTGAAACCTACTCCCTTTAAAGAGAAAGCAACCATGAAGCAGCAGAACCAGGAAGATAAAATCAGAGCGAATATGAGGCAAAATTCCCGAAGCTCTCCCTTGCCTGTTTTTTTTTATCACAGAATTAAGAAGACTTTTCCTAAGCTCTCTGCTACCTAATTTGGTGTCTTTATACATTTTTAAAATTCAATTTCTGGTAGGTTTGTTTTTGCACCGTTCTGTCAGTGTGTTGTGAAGAAAATGACAATTCAAGTCTCAAGCTATCAGCCTCTTTCTGCCAAGTAACAAAGAGTGGATGCCTTAAAAAAAAAAATCTTGTGGCATTCCAGAGAGCTGGATAATAAAGGATAATAAATCACAATGCTGGAAAAGTGTATAATTATTTTCTTTTTCCTTCCCTGCTTCCTTCTGTTTGTTTTTTTTTTTCATCTCCTACTCCCTCCCTGGTCAGTGGCAGGAGGAGGTTAGGTCACCAAGTTCAAGAAAATAGAATTTTTTTGAGTGTTAGCTTGGGGTATTCAAGCACCAGCAAAACCTCCTTTTCACTCTGCACATCACCTGGGGCTTTGCCATTAATTTGGAGAAGATGTCAACAGAGTAGGAAATGGGCTGTAACACCACCCCCACCCCTGCTACTCCTTGCTGCTGGATTGAAAAGGGCAGGCTAACAAAGGTGCTCATCAAACCTCAGCAGTGTTTCCCTTCTCTGTGTAAAACAAACATGCTGGAGCTTAAGGGAAGGAGTGGAGCTTTTAGAGGAAGGATAGAGACCTACGCCTTAAGTTTCATTCCTTGTTTTTAGTTACTTTTCGTTGCCACAATTCTTTTCAAAAAGTCTTTACCAATTCAAGAGTTCTCTCTCCAATGTGTGGAACATTACACAAGGAGGAATCGTAACAAACCCCACCAGAACCACACGCCGAGAAAATCAGTAGCGTGGTGCACATTCACAGCAGCTCTGGAAGAGCAAAAAAGAGAATGAAACATCTGGCAGCTGTTTATCACATCTCCAAGGCACTGCAGTCTCAAGCACTGAGACAATGCAGATTAACACTGGAAGCAGGACAGAAAGGCAAAGCAAAGACAGCAGAGCAACCTCCCTAAAGCCCTTCTTGTTATTCTGCCCTGGCACCCATTTTTGCAGCCATTGTGCTCAGCACCGATGCACTCCAATTAAACAGAAGGCAGCCTCCTTTGGGGGATTTCACCACAGAGCATTTCCAAAGCCCAACCTTGCCCATGACTCACCAAATCACCCATGCTTCACCACACCAGCACCTCTAGCTGGGACAAGACCCCTAAGTTAAGCAACTCCAGCACCCTGCCAGCACAGAGCTTATGTCTGCCTTCTCTACTGGACCTGTGGGAGAGTTGCATAGAGACCAGAAACCTGCCATTCTTAGGAGACTGAGCCCATGGTAGCTTTAAATCCAGCCCTGCACTTCCATCTTTTTGAACGTGACAGAACATACAAATGGTTTAGGTTGGAAGGGACCACAAAGATCAGGCAATTCCAACCCCCCTGTGCCATAGGCAGGGACACCTCCCACTAGAACAGGTCCCTCAAGGACTCATCCAGCCTGGCACTGAACACCTCCAGGGAGGTCGTGGAGCACAGAAGCACCCAATGTGATCTTTGATCACATTGGGTGCTTCTGTGCTCCACAACCTCCCTGGGCAACCTGTGCCAGTGTCTCACCACCCTCACTCCAAACAACTTCCTCCTAACATCCACTTTC
This sequence comes from Psilopogon haemacephalus, assembly GCA_013396835.1. Classification (NCBI taxonomy): domain Eukaryota; kingdom Metazoa; phylum Chordata; class Aves; order Piciformes; family Megalaimidae; genus Psilopogon; species Psilopogon haemacephalus. The sequence goes on from VWZI01019559.1 coordinate 24,822, forward strand.
AATCTCCCTTCTGCCACTTCAAAGCCATTCCTCCTCATCCTCTCATTACCAGCCCTTGTCAATAGTCCCTCCCCAGCCCTCCTGCAGCCCCCTTCAGATCCTGCAAGGCCACTCCAAGGTCTCCTGGCAGCCTTCTCTTCTGCAGGCTGCAGAGCCCCAACTCTCTCAGCCTGTGCTCACAGCAGAGCTGCTGCAGCCCTCTCAGCTGCATCTTGGTGGCCTCCTCTGCACTGGCTCCACCACTTGCATGTGCTGCTTGTGCTGGGGGCTGCAGAGCTGCAGACAGTGCTGCAGGTGGGGTGTGAGGAGAGCAGAGCCAAGGGGCACAATCCCCTCCCTTGCCCTGCTGCCCACAGCTGCTCTTGCTGCAGCCCAGCACACAGTTGCTGTCTGGGCTGCACTCACACTGCAGCCTCATCTGGAGCTTTGCACCAGCCCAGACCCCCAGGTCCTGTTCCTCAGGGCTGCTCTCAGCCATTCCCCACCCAGCCTGGAGCTGTGCTTGGGATTGCTCCCACCCAGGTTCTTACTGTTTCCTCCTAAACTGTACTTGGTCAGAAGATCAACTGATCCAGCTCCATGCAACAAAGTCAACTCAGTTCAACATAATTTGCTTGTCTATTCTCATATTTTCTCAGTCTCTATTTCAGGAGCAAAACAAAAAAAAGATACCTCAGGGCTGTTCTCAGCCATCCCCCACCTAGCCTGTGCATTAAAACTTTCCTGTCTTTAAGCAGCAAACAGAAGAACAAAACAGTAGTCCTCATCAGCCTGGTCCATTCAGCAACCAAGGAGTAGACAACATAAGTTGATGTCACTCCAAAGCTAACTTAGTAGCACCTCTGAGTTCCATCTGAGAAGTTCTTTTGATCACTGATAAGGAAACTTCTCAGCCCCTGAAACACAATTTCTATTCTTCCCCCTGAAATAAAGTCCTGTTTTAAGTCTGAGCTGCTCTTTATAAAGCAGAGAGGCCATTCCTTCAGCTTCCCCATACATTCCCCAGACCCCCAGCTCCTGTTCCTCAGGGCTGCTTTCAGCCATTCCCCACCCAGCTACTGAGATGGGACATCTCTGTCTTCTGAAGTCTGTGCACAGTTAAATCCAGCTCTTAAAGCCTCGTTTGGGTGGAAAAAAAAAGAAAATCCTTAATTGTGACTGAATATAAACAACAACTTATCAGTTGCACAGGGTATGTGCAATCAGATGCTTAAGCAATTCTTTCATCAGTCTCACGAATCTAGAGAAGATGTGATGAAGAAGGATGACAGACAAGTCATCCAAGTGTCTCAAAATAGTTGGGACATTGCCTTACCACAAAAAATTAAGGCAGTTGGTTATTTTCTGGCATGTCTGATAGCTTCTGCCCCTGCTGAAGAAGTGTTCTTGTGAGGAGCAGTTTGCAAGCCTCATTTTAGCAATGAGATTCCTGACAGACACAGAAGGTAAATGTCGCAGAGCCAGCCAGACTGCAAGAGGCCCCTTCCCTCCATGCCTGGAATAAACACATCCTCCCTGCTATTTGTGTTTCCTAGGAAGGGCACCCAAACGCTGAAGCAGGGCAGACCTGCAGCGCCAGGACACATCAGCAGGCTGTGCGCCAGGCACGGGCAGGAGAGCAGAGCCCCGTGGCTGCAGGGGCTGAGAGCGTTGCAAAGCAGACGTAATCTGCTGGGACACAGAGTCACTCGTCCCCTTGCTTCACCCCTCTGCTGCTTTGAGGCAAACTGGAATATTTTACTGAGAGAAGAAAGAAAATAACAGTGACCTGTGTCACTCACGCTAGGCCAACTGCAAGAGAAGGCACTCGCTGCGCCGCACTTCTCACCCGGTTCTCACTTCTCCCTGGTGCTCTGAGTAGTTGCATCTGCCTGAACTCTTTAATCCTGGCTAACCTTTTTCCTCTAACCTCCCTGTCGGGTTTTTGACATCTCCCCTCAGGGCCCTGCAGATTTACCACACAAGATATGCGGGGACTGATCTGGTTATTTCTGAAGGGAGGGGAAGGGGGTAGGAGGTTTGGGTTGGGAGCCTTCTGGCAGTTTGACTGTTTTGGGAGGGATTTTGTGTTCCTGTGTTACTTTTAACTTGTATATGACTGTAAATATTTGTGTATAGATATGCTTGTAAATTGTGCTAAGCTGTAAACATAGCTTCCTTAACTTCCAGCCCACTGAGTCTAGTCTGGTGAATTCAGGAGACTCTGTAAATATTTGTGTATAGATATGCTTGTAAATCGTGCTAAGCTGTAAACATAGCATCCTTAACTTCCAGCCCACTGAGTCTAGTCTGGTGAATTCAGGAGGGGCTGTAAATATTTGTGTATAGATATGCTTGTAAATCGTGCTAAGCTGTAAACATAGCATCCTTAACTTCCAGCCCACCAAGTCTAGTGTGGTGAATTCAGGAGGGGCTGTAAATATTTGTGTATAGATATGCTTGTAAATCGTGCTAAGCTGTAAACATAGCATCCTTAACTTCCAGCCCACCAAGTCTAGTGTGGTGAATTTGGGAGGGGGCAGGGGGGTAACTCCCAAACCATTCCAACCCCTTGCTTCAGCACTGAGATGGCTCAGGCACTGGTTTCCCAGAACCCATTTTGCTGATGAGGAAAGAACAGAAGAAAGGCTGTAACATTCCAAGGGAATGGCAAGAACAATTTCTACTTTTGTTTGAATTGCCAACTTCAATACTGGCACGAGTGCCCCAGGCTGGCTGGAGCACATTTAAGTGCCAGATCACACAGGTGTCCAGCAGAGTGAGAAGAGAAACTAACAGATAAGGAAATGCCTGTGGTGCTGGGAAACTACTGGGAAGCTGCTGGGAAGCAGGATCCTGGCCCCTTGCCCATGTAACACACATCAGCTCATTGCGCAAGAATGAAATGGGAAACTCATCTTTCCTTCACTTGCATACCACATCACTGCCCCACTCCAGTCTGCTTCTCCCACACTGACTGAGCTTCTCTTGATGTCATTTAGTCACCTATGGTAAACAAAATAATAGAATGAGGCAGGTTGGAAGAGACCTCCAAGCTCATCCAGTCCAATCTAACCCCCAGCCTTAGCCAATGACACTCAGTGCCCATCCAGGCTTTGCTTCAACACCTCCAGGGATGGGGACTCCACCACCTCCCTGGGCAGCCCATACCAATGCCAATCACTCTCTCTGACAACAACTTCCTCCTAACATCCAGCCTATACCTCCCCTGGCACAGCTTGAGCCTGTGTCCCCTCATTCTGTCCCTGGGTTCCTGGCAGCAGAGCCTAACCCCGGCTGGCTCCAACCTCCCTTCAGGTAGTTGTAGACAGCAATGAGCTCTGCTCTGAGCCTCCTCTTCTGCAGGCTGCACACCCCCAGCTCCCTCAGCCTCTCCTCTTGGGGCTGTGCTCCAGGCCCCCTCACCAGCTTCTAATTAATCTGCATATTAATTAAAGCTGCCTTATGAGAACCAAGGTCCTGATGGATGTTTGGCTGAGGGAAGTTCCAGGTGAGGATGGAAGCACTTGGCATTTCACAACCAAGCATCTAACAAGTGGTCTGCACAGCACTGCTCTCACTCAGCTAAAAACTTCATATTGACAGTCTTGCTTTTAAGGCACTTTGCCTGGAGAGGTTTGGCAGCACAGAAAAATTGGCATGGCAGCATGAGGTTCTCTACAGGCTTCTGCCCTTCACGTTGCAACAGGATGAAACGAAGCACTCGAAACAGCAAAGCAAGGGAAGGAACTGCAGAGCACACAGTGGTGTGCTCAGAAAAAAGAAAAAAAAAAAAAAAAAAAAAAAGACAAAACAGGTGTTGTACAATAAAACCCCCGAGACAGCAAAGTAATTCAGATGTGATCAAAAAAGTACTCCCAATGCCTATGCCAACGTGGGTGAGAGCTATTAGCAGCAGCAAAGGAACATTAGCATCTACTCACAGCAGCATCTGTACGGCTCTGAGGGAACCCAATGCAGCAGGTCCCTGCCTCCTGTGTCAGGGCTGCTACTGCACAAGCAAGGTTGGCCACGTGCACAATTTTCAAATGCAGGTATTTGACAGAAATCACCTTTCTAGAAGAACAACACCAGCATACATTTCCCCTTCATCTCCACACGAGGACTCTAAAGGGCAAACTGCATCCAAACCTGAAACCTCTCCAGCAAAGCTCCTCTGTGAATTTTGTCAAGTCGTATTTGGGAGTGGGAAAAGCTGGTGTGAAATGGCTGTTGCCAATGTGAAACAAAGAGATTTCCTCCTCCTGTCAGCTGAGATGTTTTCTGTTCTAGAATTATTAATTCGTCTAGGCACAGAGAACTGATTCAAGCCTACACCTTAGCCACCACGGACCACCATGAGCACTTAGTGAAGACCCAGGAGCAGCCCTGCCTGCACCACTGCTGCCCACCAGGGCACAGAATCCAGTTCTGCAGGTGGGAATTCCCAACCTGCTAGACTCAGCTCATGGGGCTGACCTATGTCTTCCCAGAGCCCACAGGGGTTCCTGCTTTTACCTCCAAGCTAGGTTTTGGGCTCCTTCTACACCTGACTCAGAAAGGAAAAAAGTAACTAAGAAGTGAGATGACAGAGTGCCTGGATCCAGGGAAGAAAGGTGCTGAGGAAATTCAGGAGGGAAAATGAATTAGATCAAGGGAAGGGGACAAAGAAGAAAAGGTTATTGCTGGCAATTTCATTGCAAATGCAGAGGTCAAAAGTGTTTTCTTCACCATTTCAAAAACCATCAAATTCCCTTGTACTTGAACTTTATGACGAATAAAAATACTTGCAGTTAGCAACAGACAAATCTATTTGGGAGGGAAGCACAACCTAAGCCTTCTTATAACAATAAATTACTGTGATGGCTTCAGATTTGCTGTGAGCTGGTTCCTTAAGTGAACACACTGTGTGCACAGGGACTCAGGGAAAGCAAACTCCTTCTTCTGGCAGCTGAAGTTTCTACATGGAAATTGGTTTTACTAGTTGGATACAATTTTTTTTTTTTTTAAAAAAAGAGAATGATGAAAAATTCGAGGGAGTAAAATTAACCTTTTTTTTGATCAATGACTCCTTTGTAAGGATAAGCACATTTTTTAAGTTGTGAGATTTCTGATGCACGCGAGCCACCAAGGCAGGAATCAATAAAAAGTGAAAATGAAGTGGCTTTTGTGTAGACTGATGTCTAAAGCAGAAGCATGCATTATTCATACAGAAATCTGCCTCTAATGACTGGAAGGCAGATTGGAAAGACTAAAGGTTTAGACCCAGTTGAAAATTTAAGACAAATCCCATTACTAAGATGAGCTTTGATTAGTTCTGCAGAAATCCAGCCTTGCTCATCCGCAGATGAATTCCTAAGCACGCATTTCTAGGTCACAGCATGCACAGAACTAACAAGACCCTCTTGGAGCAAGTCACCAAAACATCATAGAAGGAAACTGCTGGGCTTCACAGGGAGGACAACAAATTAGCTCCACGTTAGCTGAGATGTTAAACATTTAGAGCACACACACCTTTTTTTGTGTTGTACAAGTTACCTTCTTAGATATTCCTAACAGCTGCTTTTAATAGCCAGACTTCTCTTTGTCAAAACATGTAGGAAGCTGCAAGTGGTTAGAAGACTTCCCTCAGCACGGTGCTCTCTGCATCTGGGACAGGATACCCAGAAGGCAGTGAAACACTGCTTTAACACTGGCATGCAGAGCCAAAGTCAGAGAATCAGAGAATCAGCCAGGCTGGAAGAGACCTCCAAGATCATCCAGCCCAATCTAGCACCTAATCCTTCTCATTAACTAAACCATGGCACTCAGTGCCTCATGCAGTGTCCTCTTAAACACCTCTAGGGTGTTCAAGACTCCACCACCTCCCTGGGCAGCCCATTCCAATGCCAATCTCTCTGCCAACAACTTCCTCCTAACATCCAGCCTGAACCTGCCCTGCCACAGCTTGAGGCTCTGCCCCCTCATTCTGTCCCTGGGTGCCTGGCAGCAGAGCCCAACCCCACCTGGCTACAACCTCCCTTCAGGTGGCTGCAGAGAGCAATGAGCTCTGCCCTGAGCCTCCTCTTCTGCAGGCTGCACACCCCCAGCTCCCTCAGCCTCTCCTCTTGGGGCTGTGCTCCAGGCCCCTCCCCAGCCTTGCTGCCCTTCTCTGGACACCTTCCAGCACCTCAACATCTCTCTGGAATTGAGGGGCCCAGAACTGGACACATTAGCCAGCTACAGCTTGGTTTTCATTACCAAGCAGTTCAGGGCGGCAGTGCAGGTCTCTGGAGTGAAAGAGCAGGATCAAGACCCTGCATTTTATGCATTCTGACCACTACCATTACGATAGGTCTGTATGGCCAGATTAGTGCCAAACTGCCTGCTAGCAGTTAATGTGGCTAAGGCAAGCAATAAGGTCTTGAGGTCTTGAGCATCCTGTTCTAGTGGGAGGTGTCCCTGCCTATGGCACAGGGGGGTTGGAACTGGCTGAGCTTTGAGGTCTCTTCCTAAACCATTCTATGATTCTATGACTCTAAGAACCCATCTTCACGTTTACCTTCACTGCAAAGAATCTCAGCCCATGCACTGTATGACCTCCCTGCAATGCAAATCAAGCCTGGCAAGTGGGGACCTGCACAATTCACTCCAAAAGATACTCCTGATCCAACTCAGAAATGCTAACAGAAAGAATGGACTTTACTAAATGCAGTCTCTACAGATTATTGCACTGTAACAAGCAGGCCATGCCCAGTATGTCTCTATAAGCTTAAATATAAACCATTTCTCATAGAATGGGTTAGTTTGGAAGTGACCTCAAAGCTCAGACAATTCCAACCCCACTGTGCCAAAGGCAGGGACACCTCCCACTAGAACAGGTCCCTCAAGGACTCATCCAGCCTGGCACTGAACACCTCCAGGGAGGTCATGGAGCACAGAAGCACCCAATGTGATCTTTGATCACATTGGGTGCTTCTGTGCTCCAC
>VWZI01019559.1:36979-50369 GCA_013396835.1 Psilopogon haemacephalus
TTTTTTTTTTTTTTTTTCCCCTGTCACTGTACCCATAATAGGAATAAAACACTTGTAAAGTACCTAAAAGCAGAACATACATTCCATAAGCAAAATATTTCTGCTCTGGATTAATGCCAGAGAGCATCAGGGTAAGCCAAGTAAGTTCCCCACAGCTGCACAAAAAGATTTTTTTTCCTAACAGAAGACTTAACTGAATTCTCCTGCTCCATCTCCAAATCTGTTTCAAGTTTTCACCCATCCCAACAGCTGTCTGGTTTGGTTCATGCCTAGGGTTGTTGTTCTTTTTCAATAAGCTGATTCTTACAGGCAGCAAAGGTAGATAACTCACTGGACAGGTTTGGTTTTGTTTTCCCCTTTTTTTTTTTTTTTTAATAAAGAGCTGTAAGATGGGGCTGTGTTGATGGAAAATCCCACACCTCTAGGCCACATTTTAAGCACATATTTCTGAAGCAGACAACAGCTGGAAGCCTTTGCCCCCCCCCCAGAGATTCAGCTGATGCCCTGCATCAAGTCGCCTTTCTTGAGCACAGTGAATAAAGCCTCCCCTCACAGCTGCTGCTGAGGAGCCTTTCCCTTCTCCTGCTGCTTGTCTTCTGCCAGGGAGGAAAAGCTGCACAGCATGGCAAAAGCTGCCCTTCCCCAAAACGTTCCTGAATATTTTAACAGCAAAACAAAGTCCTTGAAACACCTGGGGCTAATGTAGGTTGGCTGAAAAACAAAACTTCCATTCTGATCAGAAAAAAAAAAAATAAATAAACAAAAAAACCCAAAGTTCAAGCTTTGCCTGGCTACTACATGGGAGGCAGACCAAAACCCCAATCATTTTCTTGCAGCACTGAGTCCACCAGAGCTGAATAGCTTTAATAAACACACATTGAATACGGTTAGGACGAGATCATCTTCCAGCAGGCTCCTTCCCCTGAGACCAGCCTCATATTTGAGCTTCAGCTACAGTTATATTTCAAACAAGGAAGGAAGCAAGCAGAGGCTATCCTCCCAAACCCTTGCTAAGAGAAAAGGGGGGCAAACGAAGACACATTCGGATGAAGATGAAGAGGGAAATAAGAAACGAAGTTGCCCTCCAGGAAGTACATTATGGTGTCTCCCAGTTCCTCTTGTAAGCTTAGACCTAAGGAAAAGCATTCCTAACTTCCACACAAGATAGGCAGCCCACCCTAAAGTGTTCACATGTAGCTGTGGCAGAAAACAAATCCTTGATGGGGAATGGGAAAGAAGAAGAACACCAACTCTGCTGTAGCAGTGCTCGCCAAAGGCTTTGGCAGCATTTGCAGCAGAGCTTAGGGATTGATAATGGCACTGCTCTCTCACACCACACAACAGCGACAGAGGAAGGATGGGACAGGACGGGAGGGGATGGAGTAGAACTGACTTTAGGCCAGTCTTCAGTCTGGATGGTTACCAGGAGCAGTAGGAGGAGAACCTGCTCAGAGAAATGACAAATCTCCCTGGGCTTGTGGGGGCAGGAACAGTTAAAATTGCTCCAGAGAAGACTGAGGAAATAAGGGAAGAAGGGAGAGAAGCGTGGCTAAGGCACTCACACTGCAGCCAAGCAGCTGCAGCAATCCTCCCAAGCCCAGGGCTTTGCCAGTCTAACACAAGGCTTCACGTTGAGATATGCTCAGCCCTCAGCTTTCACGGGAAGTGGAGCAGACCTTCAATCCACACCAGCCAAGTGCCACTGAAAATCTAGTTGGCAGGTCTCCCCACAGGTCTGTAACCCAGCTTCCCAGCTTGTTCACATCAGTCACTGGCTATTCACACATGCACAGTGGACAACGACTTGGCCAGGATGATCAGGCAATGGGATACAGCCCAGCTCCTCAGCTTGGCTCCACCAGCTCCCATCATGGCAGCACCTGACTAAACAACCTGGCCCAGGAAGGGTCCCTCCAGAACACAACCACCAAAATAGCACAGGAGGGCCAAGGAGGCACTTGTGGGTCTGTAGAGGGAAGGGCAATAGCAAAGTGCCAGAATGACTGAGGCTGGAGGGGTTTGTAGAGCCATGCCCCGGGAAGCACCAAAGCGCAGGACAGCCCTTGGGCTGCTGAGGCTATCACAGCGGTAAGTAAAATGAGAACAAGCAAAGGAGTTCACCTAGCTTTAACTTCAACTTGAGAAAATTCAATTAGTTTCTACCCAGAAGCAGTTTAGCTGCCATTGTTGGCAATCAATGGTCCCTAAATGCTGAGAAACTGGCAACTGTTCAAAGTGCTGGCAGAGAGGCTTTCCTAATTAAAGATGTCACTTTTCCAGCTAATTTAAGTCTGCCATCTCTTTAAAGTACCAATTTGCCACAACAAAATATGAAGAGGAAATTGACTTTCTGTGCATCTGTTTTTGCAAAATACTTCCTCCGAGTCATATGTTTCAGCTTAGATGGTTTGGGTCACTTGCTGGGAGGCGATAGCAGAGCTTTGTTCTGCCTCCGAATACCTCTTCAATAAAGAAGAACAAGCAGGAGTTCAGTTGTCTATGGGAACTAAAAAGGTATGCTGTTGGCTTTTCCAGCCTCAGTGAGTCGTACAGGATTCCATCTGAAACTGATTTTGTTAGGATAAAGGAACAACAAAGAAATCCCCACTGAATCAGTCTGCTTCCGCTGCTCTGTGTACTTATCTTCGCTACAAATGGTATGGATAGAGAAGTGCTGCTCTTGCTGCTGGAAGCTAAGTGTGGAGGCATGAGGCTGAGACATAAAGATTTTTAGATGTCTAACTTCCACTGGAGTCAGATTGCTGATTGATGCTATTTAGCTCCTTTCCACAGCAGCCAACCAACCAACATACCTTTTTTTTACCCCTGAATCCAGCAATCCCAAGACCTTAGCCAACAGCACAACACTAAGACTATTCACTTGCTGACAAACACAAAGCACCACCTATGCACCTCCCACCAGAATTCCTAAGCTCAGTACTAAAGCATAACTTCAGCACAGACCCTAATACAGTCCCAGCTATGCTCATTCCAGTCCTTTCTACCATGGCCACAAACTCCACAGACTCTTAGTCAGTGCCACTTGCGGATGGCCAAGTGAGGGAGCAGAAGGAGGCCCAGCAGAGCTGCTTTTAGCAGATTGGCTTTTGACTCCCCTTTCTCCTCTTCATCTCTTCCTACAGTATGCTCCATTTGTGAGCTTGCATGGAGCAAACCATACTACATGCACAGATAATTTGGACAGAGCAACAGAGCCCAAGTCCAAACTCCTTTTCTTTATTCCCCAAACCTCTGACCAACAAAGCAGTTAAAAGCAGGACTGAAAATCTCTGCCTTCCCTCCCATCCAAAGAACAAAAAGGCCACTGAATTTTGGATTTGCACCATGTCTGATACAGCCAGGTAAGAGCAATGCCCCGTTGGGTGCCAAGAGCAGCAAACCCCTGATCTTCATCTGGGACTTGAGGTCTTATTATTGCACATGATGAAGTGAAACTCAGCACAGATGAGATACATCCAACAGCCAACATAGTTACTCACTTGAGTATTAGTGACACGATGCTGCATTTCATAAGCTTGGAAATAGTGGCTGGCTGGCTGGCTGGAGCTGGTTAAACAGAAGCAAGTCCTATATCCTTTATAATTTATTAAAATTTATTTTAAACAATTCCTCTCCCACACCATCATTTGATCAGTTCTGTTTACAGTCTACAACTGTGGAGCAGAGGCGTGCAGCATTAATTAAGTCACTGGGCTCTCCCACCCCCAACTATGACAGAACAGACCTACACTTCCTTCCTGAAATGGAAACCTCCTCAAGCTGGGCAGGAAGGGTGGAATGTTTTATGCTCTGAGATGTTTTCCCTCTGCCAATGCAAGTTCAGCTATCCCTACTGCAGTATGCCACCACTCCATCTCTTCCAAAAACTCAGGAAGGGCTTCTGGCAGAGTGGCAAAGCACCTAGAAGCTGGAGTAAGGGACTCCGTGCTACACTAAAAGAGCATGGATATATCCTTTCATCACATCTAGTTCCCTGGGAGGGAATTTCCTGGGACTCCACCTCCTCTTTTAACCTTAAAATGTGTTGGTTTAATTCCAAAACACAAGAGAATCACAGAATGGCTTGGGTTGGAAGTGACTTTTAAAGACCATCTAGTTTCAAATGCCTTGCCACGAGCAGAGACATCTTCCACTAGACACAGCTGCTCAACACCCCATCCAACCCCACCTCGAACAACTCTAGGGTGCAACAGCAAAGCCAACCCCAAATTATTTGCAAATGCTTCCCCTAGACTGCCAGAGTGGCAAGATTTTCCGAGCCTGGTTCAGCAATGTCGCTATTGTGCCTGGCTCCAGCCCTGGGGCTGGCTGTGACCTTCATACCCCACAACCAAGGTCAATGAGGCTTTCTTTTTTTAAAAGCTAAGTCACAGAGCAGTGGAATGAGTGCTATGCAGAACTAATGTATAAGCCCAGCCACAGTGTCTGCATATTTGCTGGAGAATTCCCTCCCTTTCTCCTTGGTCCATGTCCTCCCATCTTGCATGAAGACGATGGCTGAGGAGTCAATACATGAACTGTCTGGCGCTGCTCTGCCCCTCTGAACAAACACTACACTTTCCACTGTCTGCCCTCCCTCCATAAGCACATAGCTATTCTCATGAGTCACTGTGTGATCATAAAGTCATGCTGAGAAAGGAACGAAGTCGTCACCACACTGGGACACCTCCAGCTGCTGCTCAAGCCAGCATCCATTGGTTGGTTACCTTCCCAGAGGGTCGAGGTCAAAAGCAGAGCTCGCACACACCCTTACCAGTGGCACAGATCCAACATGAGGGACACACAGCAGCTCTAATGGCACTTCACAATCACAGAGATGGCTGTGTGTGGCCCACAGCTCCTGCAGACTGTCTTCCCCAGCACCATGCACAGTAGTGGTTAACAGCCCCCTTGACCCACTGGGATGTGGTATTGCCATCTGCAGGCATCCAAACTCATAAACTAAAACAATCGCATGAGCAGGTACCATCCAAAAGCGAAGTCCTGCTCAGCCTCTCCAAGGTTACTCTGCAGAGGAGGAGCCCAAGAGCCCAGCTCATAACACTGCTCCAGGGCAGAGCACTAATGTCACAGAAGCATAGAATGGTTTGCATTGGAAGACACCTGAAAGATCACCTAGTTCAACAGGATCATAGGCTCACAGGACACCAGGGGTTGGAAGGGACCCAAAGGGATCATGAAGTCCAAGACCCCTGCCAGAGCAGGACCATCCAGTCTAGCTCAGGGCACACAGCAACACATCCAGACAGGCCTGCAAAGGCTCCAGACAAGGAGACTCCACAGCCTCTCTGGGCAGCCTGTGCCACTGCTCTGGGACCCACACAGGCAAGAAGTTGCCTCTTGTGTTGAGCTGCAACCTCCTGTGCTGCAGCTTCCATCCATTGCTCCGTGGCCTATCCCAGGGAGCAGTGAGCAGAGCCTGTCCCCCCACTCCTGACCCCCAGCGATTTAGAAACAGTTATTAAATCCCCTCTCAGTCTTCTGCAGACTAAGCAGCCCCGGGTCCCTCAGCCTCTCCTCCCCAGGCAGTGCTGCAATCCCTTCAGCATCCTTACAGCCCTCTGCTGGACCCTCTCCAGCAGATCCCTGTTCCTTTAGACTTCTGTTCATGAAGACGATACAGCTGCTTAAGAGAGTAGAAAATGTGGCAGAAACCTGCTTCATTCCCTAATAAAAATCATGCTGAAATCAGCCTCCTAGAAAACTGTTGACCACTCTCATGACAAGAAGGTTGCACAAGTGCAAATGAGCACTTGTGATGGTTTGGGAATTACCTGCCCCAAACGGTCCTGCTCTGGACATTCTACAGCAAATCCCTGTCCCTCAAACTGGGGAGCCCAAAACTGAAGGCAGTACTCAAGATGAGGTCCCTCTCCCGCAGTCACCACCCAACCTGTCCTGCTGCAGTTTATTCTTCCTCCCCAAGTGCAAGACTCTGCACTTGTCCTTGTTGAACTTCACTTGATTCCTCTGTGCCCAGCTCTGTCTGTGCAGCTTTCTCCGGATGGCCTCACAGCCTGCAGCTGGCTCAGCCAAGCCTCCCAGTTTGGTGCCACCAGCAAAGTTGCTGAGTAGACTCTGTCTCTCTATCTTTGTCCTCATCAATATCATTGATGAAGATGTACCAAGCCCTCTGCCATAGACAAGGACAACTCCTACTAGATCAGGTTGCTCGATGTCTTGTCCAACCTGGTTTTGAACACTTCCAGGGTTGGAGCCTCCACAAGTCAAGTCAATCTGGTCCAATGCCTCATCACCTTCATGGCAAAGAATTTCTTCCTAATGTCTAATCTAAATCTATCTCCTGACAGTTTGAAGCCATTAATTCTCATCCTGTCACTGCTTGCCTTTGTAAAAAGTCCCTCTTTGGCTGTCCTGTAGACCTCCTTCAAATACTGGAAGGTTGCTACATCTGCAGATGTAATGCAAAAGGAGCGCTGGAAATTAGGAATACAGCTATAAAACATCGAGTAAGAACTGAGTAATCTCCTAATTACTCAGTCTAGTAAAAAAAACACAGTAAGGGCACACTCACCACTAAGAAAATAAACTCTTTACATCTTTATATCTGTCGCAAATATCAATTTAGATTACTATTGATATCCAGGAAGGGGGTCCTGGATGGGTCCCCCGGGTTCTCTAGATACACGGTTGGCAGGAATAAATGCACGAGTTGCTTAAAACCCAGAATAAACAGTCAGAACTTAGGGAACAGAGAGCCTACATACGAAACAGATCCCAGCCGCGCCTATAAATGCCCACGGGGCGCGAGGGGATACAACGTTTCTTCCCGAGGGAAAGGGAAAGAGAAGGACTGACTTATCCCGGATAGAGAGAAAAATGAGAGAAGGGGGTTTTGCCTTGCCGCTTCTCTATAAGCTGCGATGGCTCTCGCCACTGCCGATGCTGCACGTGGCTGGAGCTCCTCACAGCATGAGGAGGAGACGAAGAAGAGCCCCTAACGGTCGCTGTACCCTTCCTAAATACCCCATAGGGGAGCATGGAACTGACCAATAGGCATTTAGCATCCACTGAATAGCCAATTGGTTCAAAATAGTCCCGCGCGTACGTGCAGCCCGAGGTCTCCTGGGTCCCGGGGCCACGTGGTGTGCTCCCCGCCCCTGCACCTCTTCTGGACCTTGCTATGGAAGGGGGAGGGGGACCCCAGGAGCCGAACCAACTCCGGGCATTAATCACGCCCATACCAGGACAATATCCATAGACAGACATGTATATGCACATACAGCTCACCAAAGCAGCCTGCTTTAACTGTGTATTTTACATAGGCACATTCCATTTGACCTCGGAGATGTATCATATTTATGCCAAGTTATTTTATGTGCACAACAGCTGTGCTCAGACACCTCCACCAGGAAACCCGCGGGGGACTGCTGCCACCACCTACCCAAGCGCTAGTGGAGAAACAACCTGCTCCAATACATCTGTCACTGGACAGCAAACAACTTTACTCCTTGAGGCAACAACCATACTGCTTTTGGCTTCCATCAGCAGGCACAACTCTTTTCCACTAGAGAGACACTCTCTGTGTAGGTCTGCACTTGAGACAGTAACATGTCCAAACCATCCATGTGCAGCCATGCCTGTTCCTTGCCTCGCTGGCAAAGCAACACGCGCTGACTGGTTCTTGTTCCTTTCCAAGCACCAGCACAGGTCTTGTCATCCAAAATCTGCTCTCTCGTTGGGTGAAAGAGTCTGAGCTGTGTCTCTTTTAGTGCTCTCCTAACACACTCTAAGGCACTGTGTCATAACAACACTATTAGGGGTAAGAGAAGGGGTCTGTGCAGCTACTGGAGAGACTAAAGTAACCATCACACTTTTACATTTGCCAGGGATACTATAAGTTCCATCAGTGATAAAAAGCAGCAAGAGCAATGTCCACAACTACATGGACAGCTCCAAAGGAGACTGCTCAGGGGAGAGCTGCCCTCTGCTCTTTGGATGAAGCAAAAAACAGAGCTTCCTTCCTTGGGCTAAACACTGCTTGGCTTTGCTGTCGTTGTGCTGCACACCCAAAGTGCATGTGCAGACCTCTGGAAGCCATGGGAGGGATCGGATTATTTCTGTTCAAACTATTTCCAGTTTAAAACTGTGGTTTGCCAAAATAAAAGCACACAACAAAACAATCAAACAACAGCCCCCTATCCCCACAGGAAAAAAAAAAATCAACAAAAGCAAACCAAACATAAGAAGAGCCAACCAAAACAATCCCACCATGGCTGCTGAGCATGGCATATTCTCCAACCATCTGTGCTTCTGGCAGGAGCCATTCTGCTCCTACACACCCTTCAGCACCTTCTGCTCCCCGACATGTTACACAACTGTACAGAGAAAGAAAATCAACACAATTAACAAGTGGCCAAGTCCAAAATTCTAGTGAGGTTGGGTATATCTGCTGGTCTCACATCACCTCTGCCAAGGGCATGGTGTTTGCTTCTCAGCACACTGTGCAGGAGAACCCCAACGCTCAGCTCCTTTCTTCCACCTCCTCCCCATCTAAGTTATGGTTCAACCTCCAGAGGCATAAATATCTCATTCTTAGGACCAGAATATCTGAGCTGCAACTCCAGAGACCGAAGCAGCACCATACTCCACTCTCCTCCCTGGCTCTGCTGTGGTTCTCCTCCACCCTGCTGGCTGCTCAGCTGCAGTCAACTGCCAACATGCTGCATGACCTCAGAATAATTACTCTGCTTTGTTATGTCTACCTTGCTCCCTCACCCTTTCATCTTTTGTATTAAGACTGCAAACTCCAAGAAAAAAAAAAAAAGAAGAGTTGATCTCAGTTGTAGCCTTTGACTACTAATCTAATAAACAATCACTAATTACATAAGAGAGCAGTGAAGAGCAGCATAAAATTAAGCCATATTGTTGCTCTCAGCTCACTCTCATCTCTACAGCTCATTTTCTGCAGTCAGTGTCTTCCACTGAACTAACACCAGCGACCACCATCACTGCAGACAGCTTCCATTCTTGTGGATCAGCTTCTCTCCATCACTAGTTTTGTGGGGTTGTGTGGGGATCCATAATTCCAACACGTTCCACCATTTGGATGCAGGACCTAAAATCACCTTGGTTGCCACGAAAAGAGGAGCTTACAATTCCCCTTTGCCTTGCAATTAGGTCTCTAAATCACTTGATTGCGGGAGCCAGATTTTCTAGTGGAGCTCATTCATAAGCAGAGTGAGCCAGCTGCAAAATATCTGTCACTGTCCAAGTTCTCTCAGATTTTCAGCATTTGGATCACAGGGTTCTGTTCTGATCCAGGTCTAGGAGTAACGATGGAAAAATGACAGGCGGCCAGATAAATCAGAAATCCTTTTCATCAGAAAGCACAGCTTCTCTTCTGGGAAGTGTCACCCTCTGCCAATGCTTGCACTGGAACTGTAATTTAATCCTTTAAACTCCTTTGCTGTTCTGCAAATTGCAGGACTTGATACTGAAAGATGCTGAAGAATTATTCCAACAACAAATTACACTTTTTTTTTTTTTGTTAACTAAAAAAATTC
The DNA here is from genome assembly GCA_013396835.1 of Psilopogon haemacephalus. Classification (NCBI taxonomy): domain Eukaryota; kingdom Metazoa; phylum Chordata; class Aves; order Piciformes; family Megalaimidae; genus Psilopogon; species Psilopogon haemacephalus. Next base: position 46,528 of record VWZI01019559.1, read on the forward strand.
AATTTATCACTCTGGTCATTAAACACCTTCTTTTAAAGTCAAAAATTAAGAGTGCCTTCTGCAGAAAAGCTCTTTAACAAAGCAGTTATATCAGTTCTATCCAAAAAGATGTGTACACAATGCAGAGTAAAATAGCTTCAAAACACTGTAGAACATAGAATATTGGATGTGTTTTCCCCTCTATATTCACCAGCCTCAATGGTAAATTTAGTAATTAAAATCAGAAGCTAAGAAAGCCTTACCAGGAGTAGGTACCTTAAGACAGGTGCTGAGCAAGTACTAAAATAAGCAGCACTGTACTCCTACTAGGTTCTTCTACTGTCAGCAGCTCTCCTTTAATAAATACTTGCATTTGTTATGCTTTCTTAAGTAATTATTTTCTGGAAGACTATAATCACCTAATAAAAATGTGTTTGTTTTTGAACTGGACCTAATTATGGGTTTTTAAGAACTAGTGACAGCCTATGTGCTGGAATCCATTAGCGAGTTCTGCAGAGGAAAGGTGACCAAAAATTACTTCAGTGACTTAGGAGATCATGCTCCACAGGCAATCAGGGGGATTTCAGTGCTTGAAACTTAACTCTCCTTTCAAAATGAGATTAATTCAAAATTTTTTTTAATTGTTATTTTTTAATTATTGGGACGCTACACAGAACACTGCAATCAGCCCAACGAATCCCTCTTGCACTTGTGCCAAAGTTGTTTTTCTTCCTTCTCATCATAAGCAGAAGATAACCTAAGCTGCATTCCAGATTTCAGCAACTCCACAAATATTACAGTGAAACCAAACCATGCACATGGCACTGCAGGGCTGAGAATCACAGAACATTAGGGGCTGGAAGGAACCTCCAGAGATCATCGAGTCTAACACCCCTGCCAAAGGAGGATCACACAAGACAGGCTGCACAGGAACACATCCAGCTGGGCTTTGAAAATCTCCAGAGAAGGAGACTCCACAAGCTCTCTGGGCAGCCTGTGCCAGTGCTCCACCACCCTCACCATGAAGAAGTGTCTCTTGAGTTGAGGTGGAACCTCCTGCGTCCTAGCTTGTACCCATTGTTCCTTGTCCTATCACTGGGCACTACTGAAAAGTGACTACCACCTTCATCTTGACACTTCTCAGATACTTATAGATCTCCTCTCCAGACTAAACAGCCTCAGTTCTCTCAGCTCTTCTTCAGAGGAGAGAAGAAATCCATTATTTACCTGCAGATCACAATCGGCTATTCTACTTGGAGGACCAAGGATTTTCAGCATCAGCTTCTACTCATCAGCACCAACTTCTTTTTTTGTCAATGTGTCTGAGATTCAACATCTTTCAAACATCCTTTCTTTGTGTTCACGATTGAATTACAATTCAGTAAGGTGAGCCACTGAATCATCACACTTTCTCAGGATGAAAAATCTACAGGGAAACAGCATCTCCCTCCCCAAGTGTCCTTCAGGCAGCAATGAAAAATGAAGGAGGCTGCAGCGTGCTCACTGCGGTGACCTAAGTTGCCTCTTTGACTAGTCCTCTGTACAAAGCAGGACAATTGGTACTTGTCTTGCAGAAAACAAGGGAAGGAAAAATAAAATGGAAGGGGAAGAGGAAATGGGGAAAAAAGAGGGAGAAAGGATGTTAATTTCCACATTAACACACAGTAATGAACTTCTTGGCCGTGTCCAAGAAACTCTCTGATCTTCCAAGTATCAATATCCATAGCAATAAAAACCAGTAAACTTCAGAAGAGGAGGGAAACTTTGACTCACAAAACAGAATTTGGAGGCTTTCAAAGACCTTCTGTGGCATCCTGGTATGGGTGTGACAAACACCCTAGAGTTGGTGCAATCCCTGGAGCCTCTCCTCCCCCTCCTGTCAGAAGGTCCGGGAGGGGTTGAGGGGCAGGGGCACACCACGTGGCCCCGGGACCCAGGGGAACCTCAGGCTGCATGTATGCGTGGGGCTATTTTGAACCAATTGGTCAGCTAGAGAATGCTGAATACCTATTGGTCAGTTTCACGCAACCCTAGGGTATTTAGGCAGGGGTCAGCGGCCGTTAGGAGTTCTTCTTCGTTCTTCTTCGTCGTCCTTCTTCGTCTCCCCGTCATGGCTGTGAAGAGCCCCAGCCACGTGCATGCAGCAGAGGCAGCAACAGGCATAGCAGCTTTACAGAGAAGCGGCAAGGCAAACCCCCTTCTCTCTCTTTCTCTCCCTATCCGGGCTAAGTCGGTCCTTTTCCTTCCTCCCCTCTGTCTCGGGAAGGAGCGTGGTTTCCCCCCTCGCGCCCCTGCGGGTTTGTAGGCGCGGCTGGGGTCTATTCTGTTTGTATGCTCTCTGTTCCCTAAACTCTGACCATTAAACTCTTTATCTGGCGTTTTAAGCAACTCGTGCATTTGTTTTCCCTGCCAACCGCGTACCCAAAGAACCCCGGGGCTCCAGGACCCCCCTCCACAGGTATCAGCACACTAATTAAAGCGATATCCCGTGACATGTGGGTAACTGAACCCTTGCTTTAAATGAATAACCCTTCTTCAGTTGCAGGGCCCATCACTTTCTGGCTACACCACACAACTTTCCAAAAAGGAAGCATTACTTCAGTAACCAGCAAGAAACGAAATATGCTAGCTGGTATTGGAAATCATAGGAGCATTATTTACCTCCATTGAACACTGATCTAGATACTTGGCAAATACAATGCGGCTTAATTAAGTGATTTTTATCTAAGGAACTCTGATTTGATAATAAGTAGTTTAAATATCAGCTGGCACTTTCTTATTTGAAGCGTTTAAATGAGTGTTAACAATAGAATGGGTCTTACTGCAACAGCAATTTCTCCAGCCAGTGGAAAGGACTTTTAATATAAATTCATAATGTCCCCATTGTATGGACCTGATTCTGATCTGGAAAGCAGACCATGCATCCAGAATTGCTCTTCATGAATCACAACCTGGCTTCCTACTGTGGATACTCTTCCTGTTTCTGATGGGGTTTTTTTTCTCCAAAAGCAGCCAGCAGTGCTAACCACATCCTGCCATCACAGCTCATGGTAAACAACTACAAGGGCTGAAGTTTAAGCACTTCAATTTGTTCCAGTAAGAGGCAGATGTATTTACTCACTTATGTGCTTAGCTGGATCCAAGTCCATCTCTCTGGCAATGGAAATTGCACATTTTCTGTGAGTTACATTAAAGACAAATGCAGGGCTACAGGCAGTATGTGTATAACACGCTGCCAGGCAATCCTGCAAAGCCAAACCCTTTACAGGGTTCAGCACTGGCACCTCCTGTGCACAGTTTCCACCTGACCACTGAAGCAGGCCAGGCCAGGACTGAGCTTTATTAAGAGTAGTAACTGCTACACTTCAGATCCGTGCTTGGAACACGTGCTGGGTAAATTCCCCAGGAAGCATTTAGCCAAAGGCACAGGGTATGTCCTATATCCACACCACAGCTGATGGGGGAAACACAGATGGTTGCTCAAAACACAGGGGAGCTGGAGGAGGAACATTTGTATTCACAGTTCCACCGCTGGAGATGGCAAGCAAGGGAGGAACTCTGGCCAAAAACGCTGCGTTGACTCGGGTGAAGCTCTCACAAACAGCTCCCTTCCTTGAACAAGAATAAGCACAGCCCTGGTCAGCAGTGCCTGGAAGACTTCTAGAGCTCCTCTGGGTCCAATGCTTTGCAGATAAGGTGTCTGCATGTGGGAGGCAGGAGTAGGTTGTGTAGGTGCTGGATGCCTTATATTGAGAAATTTGCTGTTGCCTTCTGCACATGACTCACCACAGCTCTGCACAGCTATTTTCAGTTGCTAATTCTACAGGACAGACCCCTTTGGCTAACAGCCCAGCTAAAAAGAG
>VWZI01019560.1:19414-35578 GCA_013396835.1 Psilopogon haemacephalus
GCAGGGTTTTTTTTTTTTTCCACTCCACACCGCACCCAGCGCTGTTTCGCTTTGCTATCCAGTAAAAGAAATGAGCTTTGGAAAGAAAATCCCTGGCTCGTTTATTACGTGTTTATTTTAGCGCTGGGTGCAGGCAGGGTCACTCCATCAATCCTGCACTCCCCATGCTGGCACAAGCCACAACTGATGTTACAAGAGGAGACACATTCAGAATAAGGGGCAGGGTTATTACAATTACTTCTTAAGAGTTCACTAACGTGGGGATTTTCCCCATTCTTCATCCCAATTCCAGCCCCTCTAATGGCCTTGAGTGATTTACCTGAGACAAAGAGCAGAAGATGCCCTCGCAGGGTATTTTTCATCTTTGGTTGGCAGGCCCCTCTCAAGGGGCCTCTCACTGCCTCTCCCCACCTCCCTCCTTGATCCCCCGCAGGCCTCTGCTCTTCTCACAGGTCTGGCCAAACAAACATTCCTGCAGACATCCTTCACAATATGTAACTCTAATTTGTCTTGCATCAATCAGAGGTCTGACCAAGACCCATCTCTGCCAGCTCTCTGCTCAGCCAGGGCCCTCTGCATCTCCTGGAAAATCCCCAGGTGGTGCCAGCCCCGGGCAGCCTGTGCCAGGGCTCAGCAACCCATCCACAGAAGAGATTTTTTGCTAATGCCCAATCTAAACACCCCCGGCACAACTCGAGGCTGTTTCGTCTTGTCCTGTTGCTGAACCTGGGATGGTTTGGGAGTTCCCTGCCCCCCATGCAATGGATTCACCCAGGCTGGACTCAGCTGGCTGAAGTGAAGGGCTGAAGCTTTCTGTCCACAGCTCAGCACAACTCACAAGCAGGTAGTGACAAGAGATTGCAGATATTGACAGCTAAAGACAGAAATGCACAAGTTAAAAGTAATGCAGGAACACAACATCCCTGCCAGAGATCAGAGTGCCCAGGAGGGGCTCCCAACCAGCCTGACACCTTCTCTCCACCCCCCAACCTTATCCCAGGACCTGCCTTAGGTGCAAGGTGAGTTGGGAGGATCAGCCAGGGGGGTTTAGAAGCAGGAATTGGTGAGTTGGGTTACACAGATCCAGCTGGAAGCCAGGGAGAGACACAGACACCAACAGAGTCTGTTTGTGTCTTTGCTTTTATACATCTCAGCAACCCTCTGAGTGCAGCAGCCCTCAGCAGTGTTTGCTTTTCACAGCTTAATGTCTAATTTCTCTCATTAGAATATTCCAACGAGCCTCAACCCAGCACTGACCCCCAACTCACTTCAGTCCACCTCAGCCTCCTTTCCTCCAGGCTGAACAACTCCAGGTCCCTCAGTTGCTCCAGACCCTTAATGAGCTTTATTGCTCTTCTCTGGGCATGTCCAGCACCAAAATGTTCCTCTTGTAGTGAGGGGCCTAAAACTGACCCCAGGCTTTGAGGTGCCCTCAGCAGTGCTGAGTCCAGAGGCACAGTCCCTCACCTGAGCCTCCCTGTTTCAGGGGTGGGGTGAAGAGGGGAAATTATTTTCAGGGTATGCCGTGAATGGAAAGGTTCTGCTCCACTGGGTGCTCTATGAGCAAAATACAGAATCATAGAATCAGTCAGGGTTGGATTGGGACCACAAGGATGATCCAGGCCCAACTCCCTCTGCCATGCCCAGGGACACCTGGCTGAGAAAGGAAAAACAAAACTATGTCTACTCCACTCAGGTTTGCTGTATGCTATAAAAGTAAGAACCCAGACATGGATAAGGCGGAGCTGCTCAGGTCTGCCTCTGGCTGCTGATCTCTCTCCCTGGCTTCCACCTGGATCTGTGTAACCCAACTCATCAATTCCTGCTTTTAACCCACCCTGGCCAATCTCCCCTGCTTACCTGGCACCTAAGGCAGATACTGGGATAAGATTGGGTGGTGGGGGGAAAGTGATAGGGTGGTTGGGAACCCCTCTTGGGGACTCTGATCTCTGGCAGGGCTGTGGTGTTTCTGTGTTACCTTTTCCCTGTCTCTAGCTGTAAATATCTGTAATCAGTTGTCAATACCTGCTTGTCTGTTGTGCTGAGCTGACAATAAAAAGCTTCATTCATTAACTTCCAGCTGGCTGAGTCTAACCTGGGTGATTTCAGAGGTGGGGGGTGGGACTGAGATCTCCCAAACTACCACAAGGATCTTCTTAGATGCAGTAATCAATGAAGGCTGCTCTAAAGCCAGGGTAGCCCCAAAGGAAGAGCTGCAAGTGGTATGGAATGGTCTGTGTGTAAGGTCTTGTCTCTTGCAGTCAAGGCTTAAGAGGAGGCTGAAATGGGAGTTTCACAGTAATTAGGGGTTCCTAACGGTGCAATATTTCCAGATGCTTTTCCCCACTAAGGTTTGAATGGATTCTGACCTGTAGTACAGAATGGATCTGCTTTTGCTGTGTTCATGTGGCTGCAGTGAGCCCACACCTCTGCTTCACAGGTGCTCCTCCAGTAGCGCAGCCCTGGAGAAGGATGTGGCCAGTTCAGAAGGTAGGATGGCTTAAATACTCTTTTCTTGTCTGTGTTTGTTTCTGGTCTCCAAACAGCAGAATGTGTCAGAAGGTAAAGAAGACATGAATGCCCTCTGCCCCTCTCTTGGGTTTTCTTTTCCCCCATCTTCATTGTGCAGAGATCTCCTGGCTTGGTTGCTTTTGTCTCCCAGCACCTGTGTGCTCTGGGAGCATGGATTGAGTTATGCAGTTCCAGGAGCTGTCCATAGAATCAGTCAGGGTTGGAAGGCACCACAAGGATCAGGCAGTCCCAACCCCCCTGCCATGCCCAGGGACACCCTACCCTAGAGCAGGCTGCCCACAGCCTCTGCCAGCCTGGCCAAAAACACCTCCAGGGATCTGGCCCCAAACACCTCCCTGCAGGGGCAACCCATTCCAGCCTCTCACCACTCTCATGCTCAACAACTTCCAAGTGGAGCAGCTGGAGTCAGGCTGCTGGAGCAGGACCTTAAGGGGCAGTTGGCTGTGGTGGTCAGGCAGGCTGAGCTGGAGGAGCCAGATGGGCAAAGAGGGACACTAAGAGTAGGGAGCAGGGTTGGGGAAGAAGGTGGAGATAAGGGTGATTGGAGAAGCCTGACTGGGTAAGTGAGGACAGTCCCTTTGTTTACAGGAGCCCCAATCCTGTCTTGTCACAAGTCACTTGAACTCCCCACAGCCTTTCCTATTACTGCAGCAATAAAATGTGGCCTGTATTAGAGGATGATTTGCAAGTGCTTGCTTCAGTGCTTTGAGCTAGGGCAGCTTAGTTGAGCCATTGTCATGAGGTCAGGCTTTGCTTGGGGTGTGTGCTTGTGTCTGATACCAACTCTGTTGCTGTTCCTCATAGCTGCTCAAGAAGAGATTGTGCTGCCCCGGAAGAAAACCTGGTGAGTGTTCACTGCTGGAGCAGCTCTCTCTAGAGTAAAGTCACTGCAGACAGCTGCTTTTCAGCTGAGAGAGCTGAACAGAAGCTCAGGTAGTCATATTCCTGAATTTGGTGTCCCACAGTCTTGCTGACTGAGAGCCCTGGGAACGTGCCTGACCCTGTGCCAAGTGTGGACCTTTCCTTGGAAACAGCTCTCAGGGCTGCATTTTTTAGTGCTGATTTTGTTTCTTTGTAAAAAGCTTCTGAAAATGGTTGTCAGATTACAGTTAGCACAGAATAGAATCAGGCAGGTTGGAAGAGAGCTCCAAGCTCATCCAGTCCAACCTATTCCCCAGCCCTAGCCAATGGCACTCAGTGCCCATCCAGGCTGTGCTTGAACACCTCCAGGGATGGGGACTCCACCACCTCCCTGGGCAGCCCATTCCAATGCCAATCTCTCTCTCTGTGCAGAACTTCCTCCTAACATCCAGCCTGAGCCTGCCCTGCCACAGCTTGAGCCTCTGTCCCCTCCTTCTGTCCCTGGCTGCCTGGCAGCAGAGCCCAAGCCCAACTGGCCACAACCTCCCTCCAGACAGCTGCAGAGAGCAATGAGCTCTGCCCTGAGCCTCCTCTTCTGCAGGCTGCACACCCCCAGCTCCCTCAGCCTCTCCTCTTGGGGCTGTGCTCCAGGCCCCTCCCCAGCCTTGCTGCCCTTCTCTGGGCACCTTCCAGTACCTCAACATCTCTCTTGAATTGAGGGGCCCAGAACTGGATGCAGCAGTCAAGATGTGGCCTGAGCAGTGCTGAGCACAGGGGCAGGATAACCTCCCTGCTCCTGCTGCCTACACTGCTCCTGCTCCAGCCCAGGATCACATTTGCTAGAAACCCTGAAACCAGGTTGGTTTGGCTGGCTGGGGATGTGCTGCTTTCATCAGAATCAACCTGAGCACTGAGAGCTGGCAGGGTAGGAGCTGTGCAGCTGAACTAAAGCTGTTGTGTGGGAAGCACTTGGTTAAAATCTGTGACTTGGCAAGATAAAGGTTATAGCCAAGCAGTGCCTGCCTCAAACCCATAAAAGAAGAGCTGCTGAAGATTTCCACTGGCCTTTCCTTGCTTGAAACAAAGCCAAAGGCTGAAGGACCCACAGGCACAGGTCCTGAGCAATCTAGTTTTGTTGGGTTTGGTTTTTTTTCCCCCACTCAGGCTTTGGAGAGGCACTTAGGTACCTGCATGCACCCCTCAGGGGTAGGAAGCTGCAGGAGAAGCCTTCCAGGTCATCCTTCCTGTGCCTCTGCTCTGTGGTCTTTGGTAATACACAGCAAGGGCAGGAGTGGCAGCAGGGAGCATGCAGCCTCTTCTGGGTTTCCTCAGTTTTCCCACCCCTGTGGCTGTTCCAGAGCTGACCATTTCTGCAGCTGAATTGCCCCTCCTGCTACAAAAAGCAGCATGTGCTCAGCCAAGTGCCATTGCCTGCAGAGCAGGAGAATCCTGGGCCTCTTCTGCATGCAGTGTAGTGCATAGCACTGGAAATCTGCAGGCAGGTACTAATGGTAGCTCCTCTCTGTTTAGGGATAAGCTGGCAGTTCTGCAGACCCTGGCTTCTACTGTGAGAAGGGTGAGTAGCTGCCTTGAGCTGCCCCTCTCCTGCAGCAGCCTTTGGCTCTGCAGCCTCTCCTGCTTTGCCCCTCTCCTGCAGCAGCCTTTGGCTCTGCAGCCTCTCCTGCTTTGCCCCTCTCCTGCAGCAGCCTTTGGCTCTGCAGCCTCTCCTGCTTTGCCCCTCTCCTGCAGCAGCCTTTGGCTCTGCAGCCTCTCCTGCTTTGCCCCTCTCCTGCAGCAGCCTTTGGCTCTGCAGCCTCTCCTGCTTTGCCCCTCTCCTGCAGCAGCCTTTGGCTCTGCAGCCTCTCCTGCTTTGCCCCTCTCCTGCAGCAGCCTTTGGCTCTGCAGCCTCTCCTGCTTTGGCCCAAAATGAAGGCTGGGGCTCCCACATGCAATTCTTAAGGGGTTTGCCTTTTTGCTGTGCCCACAAAGCCTCATTCCAGTGCTAAGAGCTGCAGCTGCCAGTGAGAGTTGTAGTAGCTGGATAAGGTTTTTTTCTGACATCAAGATCTTGTTACCAGTTCAGCTTCCCAGTCCAGCCTGCCTCTTCCTGCTTTCTGGACTGAGACCAGCCTGCCTGCTCTTGCTGGGCCAGACCTGTGGGTGCTGCTGTGCCATTCTGTAATCCTCTTTGTCTTGAGCTCTGCAAAGTGCTGCAAGTCCCCTCAGCTGCCCCAGGCCCGTGGGGGTCCTGCTTGCTTTGCAGAGTGTTACAGGAGGGACTCTTCTGTGGTGCCTCTGGCAGCCTCTGTGCATGGGGCACAGAAGTGCTGTGTGATGACTGTTTCAAACAGCCCAAAGCCTTTTGACTGAGAGGAAGTGGTGTGCAGTGGTGTGATGGAAGCCTTGTGCCTCACCTTCCCTGAGGCAGTGTGATCTGCCTGTGGAGCAACTGGAAACGTTTCAGTCCTGGCTTCTCCTTTTTACAGGACCCTACTGCTGCTCATTACATGTTCCAGGATGACCCTTTCCTTATGCCCAGAAATGCTGCCAATTCTGTAAGTATTCCCCTTCAGATTCTTGATGCCTTACCACCCCCTTGTCTTTGCTCAGCCTGGGAAGGCTCTAACCAGGCTCTGCTTTCAATCACAAAAGGAAATGAAGTATCTGGTTGGGTTCAGAGCTGCCTGCCTTGCGTGTTTCTGACTTCACAGTGGCTAGAAACCTTTCTCTGGACAAATCCACCCTGCCCACACACAAGGCTGCCTCTTCTTCCTGCCCCTAGGGAGGGACTTTCCACCTGGCACAGCTCAGTTCCCATCCCTGCAGGGCAGTGGCTGAGCTGCTCTGGTGTTGTGCTTCTTCATGTCCCTGGCCTGTTCAGTAGCTCCCAGCAGTAATGCTTAGGTGAGCATTCAGGAAAGGCTCTCTCTGTATGCCTTGGATTCCTCTGGGGGGAAAGAGCTGAATGGGAGCCCGGTGGTGCTCTTGGAAACGACAGTCAGGGTGAGGAGCTTCTCAGTGTTGTCCCTTCCACAAAGAGAGGTGCTTCTGAGCCTGGGGTAGCAGTGCAGCACTTCAGAACCTGGCAGAGGTGGGGGCAGCTGGTACAGCAGGGGCACGACAGTTTCATTTCAAGAGCAGACACTCCCACTTTGGCATCAGTAGCAGAAGGCTTCCCTGTGTGGGTGCTCAGAGCTGAGTTCAGCTGCTGCCAGCAGCATGCTCAGTGCTGTGGGAGATGCTTTTCCTCAGCAGCTTCTCAGGTGTTTGTTTCTCTCTCCTCTCACTGGTCCGCAGCGGCTGTTTGCTCTGTCGAAGGAGTCTGGAAGGAATGCTGCCAGATACATCATTGAACACTTCCCTCAGTACTTTGACAAGACTACTTCAGAGCCAGACATACCAGTAAGCTTGCTGGGGGTCATTCCAGTTGCATTTGGGCTTTGTCAGGTGGTGAAATCAGCTGTCAGAATGGTCCTGAAGTGCTATCAAGGGAGAAGTGTGGTGGCTGCTGCAGACAGCTGTGACAGCAGTGCTCTGCTTCCACCCTGCTTCTGAAGTCAACAGGGTGATCAGAGGGCTGCAGCACCTCTGCCATGAGGACAGACTGAAAGAGTTGGGGCTGTTCAGGCTGTTCACAAACCCTCTCCCAGATGCTGCAAAATGTGTCCCCAAGAAATAAAATATTAGGAGCAGTGTGGGCAGCAGGGCCAGGGAGATGATTGTGCCCCTCTGCTGTGCTCTGCTGAGAGCCCACCTGGAGTAGTGCATCCAGTGCTGGAGCCCCTGGGACAAGAGGGATGTGGAGATGCTGGAGGTGTGCAGAGCAGGGCCCCGAGGATGCTCAGAGGGCTGCAGCAGCTCTGCTGTGAGCACAGCCTGAAAGAGTTGGGGCTGTGCAGGCTGGAGAAGAGGAGGCTCCCAGGGGACCTTCTGGTGGCCTTCCTGCATCTGAAGGGGGCTACAGAAAAGCTGGGGAGGGACTTTGAGGGTGTCAGAGAGTGCCAGGGCTGGGGGGAATGGAGCAAAGCTGGAGGTGAGGAGGTTGAGGCTGGAGGTGAGGAGGAAGTTGTTGAGCATGAGAGTAGTGAGAGGCTGGAATGGGTTGCCCCTGCAGGGAGGTGTTTTTGGCCAGGCTGGCAGAGGCTGTGGGCAGCCTGCTCTAGGGTAGGGTGTCTCTGGGCATGGCAGGGGGGTTGGGACTGGCTGATCCTTGTGCTGCCTTCCAACCCTGACTGATTCCAGGATATTTCCTAAGGAATTCAGTATCCTGGCAGGTTCTTTGGATAAAAGTGTTAAAAAAGGACTCTCTGAACACTGGCTTCCTATCATGGGAAGTGGTGGGGGGGGGTTGATCCTTCCTCACCAAAAGTGCTGCTGCTGTTAGGGTGGTAGGTTATCCAGCAGTGCCCTGGGTGGAGGTGGTGGTGCAGGGCTGAGCTGGTTGCTCACTGGCAGTCTTTGTTTCAGTGCCTGATGCCACAGACCCTTACACCCCAGACTGAAGGAGTGAGTGAGGAAGCTCTGAAGGAGCACATCTACCTCAGAAGGGTAAAAGAGTCTGTGAACCTCTTTGATCAGCTGGTGCAGGCAGGTATGTGCTCACCTGCAGATTCTGTGGTGGAGTTCCTCTCCACCTCCCAGAATATTTCAGTAGCTGGCACAGGCTGTGGGGACAATTTCCTGACTGTGGTGCTGCTTTCCAACAGCTGACTCTGGTCCATTCAGGTGACTGTCCAGAAGTACTGGGCCCTCCCTGGCACTGCTTGCCTGACATGCCACTTTGGTGGTTTCCTGCTCAGAGAGGAGACAGCACAGTGCTGAGTTGCTTTCCTCTCTCCCTGAGCAGAACTGTGATGCAGTAGGGCCTGATGCAGGCAGATGCTGGGGGACTGAGTGATACCATTCTGCTCTCCAGCCCTGCTGCAGCCTGCTGGTTTAAGCTGCAGTGGTGCCGAGCATTTTGCTGCTTTGTTGGACTGGTGTAAGGTACCAGCTGAGTGTCTCTGCTGTCACCCTGCCCTCAGTAAATGCTGAGTCTTTCTCAGCTCTTCCTGAATTTGGACCTTACCTCTGTCATGGGTGACTGAAGTAAGGTCCAGAGGAGGGCCATGAAGATGCTCAGAGGGCTGCAGCACCTCTGCTATGAGGGCAGGCTGAGAGAGTTGGGGCTTTTCAGCCTGGAGAAGAGAAGGCTTCCAGGAGACCTTGGAGTGACCTTCTGGTATCTGAAGTGGACTGCAGGAGGGCTGGGGAGGGACTGTTCACAAGGTCTTGTAATGACAGGACGAGGGGGAATGGGTTCAAACTGGCAGAGGGGAGATTGAAACTGGATGTGAGGGAGGAAGTTGTTTGCAGTGAGGGTGGTGAGACACTGGCACAGGTTGCCCAGGGAGGTTGTGCTCCACAACCTCCCTGGAGGTATTCAAGGCCAGACTGGATGAAGTCTTGAGTGTCCTGATCTAGTGGGAGGTGTCCCTGCCTGTGGCACAGGGGGGTTGGAACTGGCTGAGCTTTGAGGTCTCTTCCAACCTAAACCATTCTATGATTCTATGACTGCGGAGGAGGCAGCAGGAACCTCTAACTGCCACAGCCTCTGATGGAAGAAATCTTCCTGGGAGGATGAGATTTTCTTCCACCTGCTACAAGGAAAGGAGCTGAGTCCATCAGACAGTTCTCCTGCTTACTTGATTTTAACTCAGTGGTCTTCACAAAGTGTTCTTCACTGCAAGGTGTAGCCTAGGGGTGGTTGTGACCTGCAGGTGTTCTTCAGAGCAAGGTGTAGCCTAGGGGTGGTTGTGACCTGCAGGTGTTCTTCAGAGCAGGGTGTAGCCTAGGGGTGGTTGTGACCTGCAGGTGTTCTTCAGAGCAGGGTGTAGCCTAGGGGTGGTTGTGACCTGCAGGTTTCTGATGCTGTGCTGGCCTTGTGGGCCTTCACAGTTTGGGCTGCCAGCTACCACTTCCCTCTCCCACTTTGTCGTGGAAGCTCTCTGCTTTCAGTGGCTTCAGCAGAACAGGCCCCCCCAGTTCAGTGCTGAGTTGTCTCCTGCCTTGCCTGGGTCTGTGGGAGCTGCAGGGTTGGGTGGGTGGCTGGAGGAGAGCACAGTGGCTAAGCAGGTGAGGCAGCTTTCCAGGGCTGCTGTGTTCTTCACTTGCTCTGCAGCTGGTGTGCATCCTTATTTCCTGCAGGTACTGCTGTATCTCTGGAGACCACAAACAGCCTTCTGGATTTGTTGTGCTTCTGTGGAGAGGGAGAATCTGCCCTGGAAAAGGAGGAAGAAGGACAAGAGGGTATGGAAGAAGAAGAGGTATGACAAACCTGTTGCTCTCTGTTTCTGCCTTCAGTGCATGCTGAGAGAGTGTGAAGGTGATGTCAGGATTTCTGGGCTGTGCTTACCTGGGAGGTGAAGTGAGGGGAGTCAGCAGTCAGATGCAATCAGCATTGCCCAGAGATATGGCAGCTACAACAGCCCTGTGACCTGCTAGCAGAAAGAGTTTCCATAAAGCTGAACTTAGCTGGGAGCCTGTCTCAGCTTGGCTGTGCTGCCCTGGGTCTCAGTAACTGTTCCTCTCTGCCAGCCTTGCTTTCATCCTTGCCTGCAAGTGTAGAACTCCAGTGTGACCTCAGCTTGTTCCTCCTCTGCCATCTGAGCCACAGTAACTACACTGCAGGGATGTCAAAGGCTCCTTGTGTGACCTCTGAGCTCAGAGGCTACAGCAGCAAAGGTGTCACACAGGACTTGTCCCTGCAAAGGCTCTTGAGAGAGAGTCTTATGCAGAGTTTCTCCTGCCCCTCTACTCTGCCCTGCTGAGACCCTATCTTGAGCACTGCCTTCAGTCTGGGGCTCCCCAGTGTCAGAGGGACAGGAACTGCTGGAGAGGCTCCAGGGGAGGGCTGTGAGGATGCTGAGGGGACTGCAGCAGTGGCTGGGGAGGAGAGGCTGAGGGACCTGGGGCTGCTTAGTGTGTGCAGAAGAGAAGGCTGAGAGGGGATTGGATCAATGTTTGTAAGTGTGTGAGGGCTGGGGGTGAGGAGGGGGGGGACAGGCTCTGCTCACTGCTCCCTGCCATAGGCCAAGGAGCAATGAATGGAAGCTGCAGCACAGGAGGTTGCAGCTCCACACCAGAGGCAACTTCTTGCCTGTGTGGGTCCCAGAGCAGTGGCACAGGCTGCCCAGAGAGGCTGTGGAGTCTCCTTGTGTGGAGCCTTTGCAGATTCTGGATGTGTTGCTGTGTGCCCTGAGCTAGCTTGGATGGTCCTGCTGTGGCAGGGGGGGGTTGGACTGGATGATCTCCTTGGGTCCTTTCCAACCCCTGACATCCTGTGAGCCTGTGAGTATTTGCTGTGGTTCAGAGGTTCCCCCAGCTCCACAGAGCACTCCCTTGTTAGTGTGCTCCTGACTCATGAGGGCTCTGCATCTAATTAGGAACTCCTCAGCAGCACAGAAACAATTTGTGTCCAAGCCATTAGCAAGCACCTTTGCTTAGCATGGATATTGGGGTGAAGCTGTGCTGTCACAAATCATGTCATCTGGTGTTTAACCACCACTTTGAGAAACCTGCTTCTACCCAAATTTCCCCAGGGGAAGGCTGCAGAGCAGAAGGCTGCCAAGAGACAGCTCCCGAGAGGGTCAGCACCGCCCGGGGCTGGCTGGAGGTAGGTTGCTGCTGTTCCTGTGCTCAGGGCACTGTGCATCTGCTTTGCTGCACCAGAACAGAGCCCCTGCTAAACGATGCCCCTGTGCCTGCTGGTCTCTTAGGTAGCTGCTGGCCGTGGAGTAAGTGATTGTAGAGAGCTCAAAGATCGCCTGAGCGTCAGCTCATGGTGGGCTGGGCACCTTTCATCCTTTTCTTGGAGGTCTCTTTTCTAAGTTGTGTGACCTTCAGCTTGTCTCTTGGTTCTAGGGAGGGCAACAACGCTGAGAGGATATTTAAGATCATGCCTGAGAGGAATGCCCACTCCTACTGCACCATGATCCGAGGGATGGTGAAGGTGAGGCTGTGCCGTGGGGGTGTGCTGTGCCCTCAGCGCTGCGGTGAGTTCGCGCGCTCAGGGCTGGCTTTGCTGTTGTTGTTGCAGCATGGGGCTCCTGCCAAAGCCTATGACATGTACATCGACCTGCTGAACGAAAGGCACAAGGGTAAGTGCCACCTCTGCCCACCCTGTCCCTCGTGGCAGCCTGGCGGCTCCATGGCAGTGATGATTGGCGCAGGGGTACGGACCTCAGCTGGATCATGGGAGCTGAGTGCAGGCTGAGTTGTGGCGCAGCCGGCGCGTGGCCAGCTCACCAAAACCAGCTCTGCACGAGACTTTGCCAGAAGCTGAGCCATGTGAGCACAGGCTGCTGTGTGCAGAGAGGGCCTGGCAGCCACACTCACTTCTCTTGCCTTCCCCAGCGGACGTGCACACCTTCAACGCCCTGATCGCCGCCGTGCCGCAGCTGAAAGACAAGTTCTTGGAAAGGTGGGAGCTGGCCAAGGTGAGGAGGCAGAGCAGAGGAGCTGGGGAAGGGGGAGAGTGCAGGGCTTGGGTCTGCTTCACCATCAGAATTTCATAGAATCATAGACTGGTTTAGGTTGGAAGAGACCTCAAAGATCAGCCAGTTCCAACCCCCCTGTGCCATAGGCAGGGACACCTCCCACTACAACAGGTCGCTCAAGACCTCATCCAGCCTGGCCTTGAACACCTCCAGGCAGGGAGCAACCACAGCCTCCCTGGGCAACCTGTGCCAGTGTCTCACCACCCTCACTGTCAAGAACTTCCTCCTAACATCCACTTTCAATCTCCCCTCTGCCAGTTTGAACCCATTCCCCCTCGTCCTGTCATTACAAGACCTTGTGAACAGTCCCTCCCCAGCCCTCCTGTAGCCCCTTTCAGATACTGGAAGGTTGCTCTAAGGTCTCCTGGCAGCCTTCTCTTCTCTTCTCCAGGCTGCAGAGCCCCAACTCCCTCAGCCTGTCCTCACAACAGAGCTGCTGCAGCCCTCTCAGCTGCGTCTTGGTGGCCTCCTCTGGACTCTCTCCAGCAGTTCCATGTCCTTCTTGTGCTGGGGGCTGCAGAGCTGCAGACAGTGCTGCAGGTGGGGTGTGAGGAGAGCAGAGCCAAGGGGCACAATCCCCTCCCTTGCCCTGCTGCCCACAGCTGCTCTTGCTGCAGCCCAGCACACAGTTGCTGTCTGGGCTGCACTCACACTGCAGCCTCATCTTCAGCTTTGCACCACCCCACACCCCGAAGTTCTGTTCTTCAGAGCTGCTCTCAGCCATTCCCCACCCAGCCTGGAGCTGTGCTTGGCATTGCACCCACCCAGGTGCAGGACCTTCCACTTGGCCTTGTTGAATTTCATGAGGTTGGGCTGGGCACAGCTCTGCAGCCTGTGCAGCTCCCTCTGGATGGATCCTGCCCTCTGGCAGTCTCCTGTGCCACACAGCTTGGTGCCAGCTGCACACTTGCTGAGGCTGCACTGATTCCTCTGCCCATGGCACTGACAAAGATGTCAAACAGCACTGGGCACAGCACTGACCCCTGAGGGAGCCACTTGGCACTGGCCTCCAGGTGGACATTGTGCCCTTGGTCACCACTCTCTGCCTGCCACCATCCAGCCCATTCCTTATCCAGTGAGTTGTCCACCCATCCAGTCTGTGTTTTTTCCAGTTTGGTGCCCAGGCTGTCATGTGGGACAGAGCCAAAGGCCTTTCTTAGATCCAGGTAGATGGTAGTTGTTACAATACTACCAAGTAAACCTTTGTAGGAAGATGGTAATGTTGCTGCCAAGAAACCTCTCTCCCTGGCCGTGTGGCTCACTCCCTGGTGGTGTCACTCCCTCCCTGAAGGTGTCGAAGGCCAGGCAGGATGAGGCCTTGAGCCACCTGTTGTAGTGGGAGGTGTCTCTGCCTGTGGCAGGGGGGTTGAAACTGGCTGAGCTTTGAGGTGACTTCCAACCTCAACCATTCTGTGAAGTGGAACAGACTGCTGAGGAGTGGGCAACTTGCAGTGTCCCACCCAGCCCCTGCAGAGTGAGAATGGACCTGGGCCAAGGACTGCTCAGGCAGTACCTGAGAGGTTATGCTGGGAGATTTAAAAAAAAAAAAATTGTAGAAGAAATTCTTTGAGTTGTAACTCATGGTGGTGTGGTAGAAATGGAATTTAGAGGGTAACATTAGAGGCTCCAGTTGATCAGTAAGAAATAATGCAGAGGTTGAAAAACACCTCTGGTCTTCTAGACACAGTTCTCCAAGGTCTGATCTGATGTAATTTTGTAGTCCTGGGGTTTAGTGGTCAAATTCCTGACGAGTTTAGAGTCAGTCACTTGCAGGGGGTGAGGAAATGCATGTGTGGAGGCTGCCCTGTGATCCTTTGAGAGCAGAACACCAAGGGTTTGGGCATGTTCTTTAAGGTCTTCCTGAACCACATGGCTCAGCAGGGAGTGCAACCAAATCTGCTGACTTTCAATGCTGTGCTGAAGACTCTGAGAAGATGTGGTGGTGTGGGCAGGAGCATGTCCTTGTTGGTGGTAAAGGAGATGGAAGCACTTGACATAGGTAAGAGGAGCAGAGTGGTTGTTGCATTGCAGAGCCTCCTCAGGAGCAGCCAGCCTGGGGCTGAGCAGCAGCTGCCACAGTGAGCCTTAGCTGAGAGACAGGAGTCTGGGGCCTGGGCAGAGAAGCATTTCTCACTGTCCTCAGCTTCACAAGAGAAGTGAGAAATAAAACTGCTGCAGGGCTGAGCTGTGGCTGCTCAGCAAGCCAGTGGCTGTGGATTTCAGACTGCAGCGTCACTCAGTCTCTGTTCAGTCAGAGGGCAGTGGGTGGGCTCTGCCCCTTGGGGCAGTAGCAGCATCTTGGCACTGCAGTCCTCTTAGGAGCAGGTTTCTCCTGTTCTTACCTGGAGGAAACATTTTGCTACTCGGGGCCTGGGGTGGGGGTGTGCAATGAGGACTGTGCCCTGACTCAGCCTTGCTCAGCTGGCTCCTTGCTGTAGCACTGCTGCACAAGCAGTGAGTAGCAGCACTCAGCTGGCTCTCTGAGCTTCCCATAGAGCTTCTTCAGAGGCTTCAGGCCAGTTCAGCTCTGCACCCGCACCTCCAACAGCAAAGGGCTTTTGATCTAGGTGACTGTTTCTGATATCAAACAAACATTGCAAACCCAGGGTGTACCTGCACAGCTGATCTAGTGTTTGAGGGACACACTAAGCATGTTCCTGAGCAGAAAGGAAACTAGCTGTGAAATAGTTCTGCTTCCAGTTTGGAGCAGGAAGCTTGACTGCTCAGCTCACAGCAGGGCCATGCTCCAGCTCATGTCCATCCTCAGGTCTTGACTCTTCCAGCTGCCATGTGTGCCCGTGAGGCCTGGTTCAGCACTAGGGTGGGCAGGGAGAGGAGCAGAGCCAGTCTAAGGGTGCTGCCCAACTGGAAGGGCTGCAGACTGGATTGGAGCTTGGGTGTGAAGCCAGCCCAGAACATCCAAGTGACCAAAGTGCTTTTGCTTTGCAGAGCCCAGCCTGGCCACCTACGATCACCTCCTGGCCGTGTTCTACAGAGGAGGTAGGTGCAGTGCCAGCTTGTGCCAGAGCTGCTCTGCAGGCTCACCCACAGCACTGCTTTGTGGAGCGAAGCAGCTCCTGCTGTTACCTCTGCAGCTCCACTGCACTTGGCTCCTGAGGAGCCTCCTACAGGAGGGTAGAGTCCTTGTGTTGGGAGAAAGGGCAGAGCTGGAAAAGAAGCAGCTTTGCCTTCCACTTGATAAAGCTAAAGGGCAGGTCACAAGGCATTGGTCCAGAGCCTGCACAGGCTCGGAAGAAACTGCAGAGGGCTGCTGGTGCATCAGAGCTGTCTTGGGCTGGAGGCATGTTAGAACACAGCCCAGCTGCTGGAGGCCCTTCAGCCAACACCCTGTGGGCATGGGAAGAGGATGGGCACAGTAGCGAGGGCTGCAGCCCCTGCCCTGCCCCAAGGCTGAGGGAGCTGCCTAGAGCCTCTCTGCCTTTGGTTGTTTAGCTCTCCCTTGGTGTGCTCCTTTTTCAGTGTTGGTTCTGATAGGCTTTTGTCAGTGCAGCCTTCTGAGACAGGCTGCCAGGCCTCTCAGGTTCCCTGCTAAGAAGTCCTTTATCTTTCTGGCCCTGTTGTCTTTGAGTCTGGCAACAGGGAGGCAAATCTGGGAGCTGTAAAGCTGTGGCTGCTGGAGAGCACCATGAGAGTGCTGGTTTGAAACCAGGCTGCCTCTTTCTGTTTCACGTGGAACCTGCCAGCTGAGGCTCCTCACTGGCAAAGTGCTTGGCACAGCTGAGGTGTGACTTTGCTTGTCTGTTTGTCCTGCAGTTCATCTTGCCTCGTCAGGCATCATCTCTGAGGTGCTGGATGATGTGGAGAGGAGGAGCTTCACTGCCCAGGACCCTGATGATGGTAGAGCCTTCAGCCACTGCAGGCTGCCAGATACATTAACCTAGAGTGAGAAGGTACCTGTGTCCCCAGGAAGGTCCAAGCTAACAGACTCCTTTTTCTCTCTTCCAGCCAACTTCTTCACCACTGCCATGCAGGTGGTGAGTAGCCCTGCCCTGCCACAGCCTCTTCAGCTCTCCCTCACCCTCTCATCCCCCTCTGCCTTGCTCTAGTTCTGCAGTTCTCTGCTTGATGCCTTCCACGCTGGTGCCTTGTGTGCCTGTAACACAGGCAGACATTGCTAGGGCTGCACCCCATCCCCAAGGCCTGCTGCACCCCTGCTCTGCTGCACCTCGGCCCCCCTGGCCTGCTGTACCCCATCCCCAAGGCCTGCTGCACC
>VWZI01019561.1:14626-32580 GCA_013396835.1 Psilopogon haemacephalus
TTTTTTTTTTTTTCCCCTTGTTAATTCTATCACAGTGCCTGTGGAGGATTCATTTCACTTGCTGCTCAATGCACATTTCAAGCAGTGATTTTTTTCAGCTTTCAGGAAGCCTGAATTCTTTTTTCCTTCCATTTATTATTTTTTTTTTAATTCCCAAACCTATTTTGAGCTAACTTATTCCATTCATTCTTTCATCAAAAGGGATCCCTCTGCTACTACATCTTTCCTTTTATTGTGTTTTTGTGTTCTGTTGTTTTGTTGTTGGTTTTTTTCACTAAGCAACTCCTTTTACTACAAAGCCCAAACCACTATGCCTGAAGTTTATGACAGCATCCAAACTGCAACACTATCAATAGTCTTGGCTCTGGGTTTTGTCACAGCTCTTTATGAAGAACCATCACAGCCAAACCGTGTGCTGGGCTGCAGCAAGAGCAGCTGTGGGCAGCAGGGCAAGGGAGGGGATTGTGCCCCTTGGCTCTGCTCTCCTCACACCCCACCTGCAGCACTGTCTGCAGCTCTGCAGCCCCCAGCACAAGCAGCACATGCAAGGGTTGGAGCCAGGGCAGAGGAGGCCACCAAGACACAGCTGAGAGGGCTGCAGCAGCTCTGCTCTGAGCACAGGCACAGAGAGTTGGGGCTCTGCAGCCTGCAGAAGAGAAGGCTGCCAGGAGACCTTGGAGTGGCCTTGCGGAATCTGAAAGGGGTTCCTGGAGGGCTGGGGAGGGACTATTGACAAGGGCTGGGGATGAGAGGATGAGGAGGAATGGGATTAAACTGGCAGAGCGGAGATTAGAAGTGGATGTTAGGAGGAAGATCCTTTCAGTGAGGGTGGTGAGACACTGGCACAGGTTTCCCAGGGAGGTTGCGGAGCACAGAAGCACAGAATGAGATTCATTGCTGCTTGAACTTGTCCCCATCTTCTTTAATTTTAGTATATTGATAGAATCATAGAATCAAGCAGGTTAGAAGAGACCTCCAAGCTTATCCAATTCAACCTATCCCCCAGCCCTATCCAATCAACCAGACCGTGGCACTCAGTGCCCATCCAGGCTTTGCTTCAACACCTCCAGGGATGGGGACTCCACCACCTCCCCTGCAGCCCATCCCAATGCCAATCACTCTCTCTGCCAACAACTTCCTCCTCACATCCAGCCTCAACCTGCCCTGACACAGCTTCAGCCTCTGTCCCCTCCTTCTGGCCCTGCCTGCCTGGCAGCAGAGCCCAAGCCCAGCTGGCCACAACCTCCCTGCAGGGAGCTGCAGACAGCAATGAGCTCTGCCCTCAGCCTCCTCTTCTGCAGGCTGCACACCCCCAGCTCCCTCAGCCTCTCCTCTTGGGGCTGTGCTCCAGGCCCCTCCCCAGCCTTGCTGCCCTTCTCTCAGCACCTTCCAGCACCTCAACGTTGATCTCTCTGCAATGGAGGCAACCAGAGCTGGACACAGCACTCAAGGTGTGTGCTGAGCAGTGCTGAGCACAGGGGCACAAGGACTGCCCTGCTCCTGCTGCCCACACTGCTCCTCAGCCAGCCCAGGATGCCATTGGCTCTGCTGCCCACCTGGGCACACTGCTGCCTCCTCTTCAGCTGCCACCCAGCACCCCCAGTTCCCTCTCTGCCTGCCTGCTCTCAGCCACTCTATCCCCAGTCTGTGGCACTGCCTGGACTTGTCATGGCTAAAGTTCAGTCTCATCCCCTTGGGCTCTTCCCACCCATGCAGCCTGCCCAGGTCCCTCTGCAGGGCTCCTCCTGCCCTCCAGCAGATCTACACCTGCACCTAGCTTGGTATCAACTGATGGGTGACTCAATACCCTTGTCCAGATTATCAATAAGGACATCAAACAGGACTGTGCCCAGCACTGACCCCTGGGACACACCACCAGTTCCAGCTGCCAACTGGCTGTGGCACCACTCACCACCACTCTCTGGACCTGGCTCTCCAGCCATTTTTTGACCCATTTCAGAGTGGATCTGTCCAAGCCATGAGCTGCTGTAGCACTGTATACTCCTTATACTCTTATACTTTGTTTCAACTGTAAAATAACCCCACAATTTCTTTTATTTGTCAACTATCCCAATTCTGATCTGTGGTGAATTTACTCTTCTGGGAGAGAGAGATCCCCTCTAACCCATCACAGGTGACAAAATGAAGGCTGAGCCCTTCTGAAATGACAGGCTCTGAGCAGCAGCAATGACATCCTGCACCAGCATCTGGGGAGAAAATGAAGAGCTGAGTGCCCTCAAATTACCAAGCCACAAGGAGACCTCCAGCACAGCCCTGATGGGAGCTGCAGAAAGGGAGGAGGGAATTTGGTGCTAATAACAGCCTGCTGCCCACTCCAGCCTTGATCCAGTCCTCATTGGCTTCCATTATCTTTAATAGAAATGGAATTGAGATCAAAGAGGAAGAAAAGAGCACAGCAGGAAATGGGGAAGAGTGACCCAATGACACTTGAAACAGTGAAGGGGTTTCATTTTTTGTGGATGCTACACTGTTGTAGGCTTTTTGCATGAAACCGAGTCAAAGAGGATAGAATCAATTTGGCAGCTTTAAATGCATCCAGCCCAACCATTCTGCAGCTCTACTGAGGTTGAGGATAAACCATTGCTGGACTCATCCAGCCCAACCATTCTCTAACTCTACTCAGGCTGAGGCTGAACCATGGTTGGGCTCATCCAGCCTAATAACTGTGCCCAGGCTGAGGCTAAACCATAGTTGGACTCATCCAGCCCAATAACTCTGCCCAGGCTGAGGCTAAACCATGGTTGGAGTCATCCAGCCCAGTAACTTTCCCCTGGCTGAGGATAAACCATGGCTGGGCTCATCCAGTCCAATAACTCTGCCCAAGCTGAGGCTAAACCATGGTTGGGGTCATCCAGCCCAGTAACTTTCCCCTGGCTGAGGATAAACCATGGCTGGGCTCATCCAGTCCAATAACTCTGCCCAAGCTGAGGCTAAACCATGGTTGGGCTCGTCCAGCCCAATAACTCTCCCCAGGCTGAGGATAAATCATGGTTGGGCTCTTCCAGCCCAGTAACTCTGCCCACTCTGAGGCTAAACCATGGTTGGGCCCATCCAAACCAGTAACTCTCCCCAGGCTGAGGCTAAACCATGGTTGGGCTCATCCAACCCAATAACTCTACCCAGGCAGCCCAGGGATGGGGACTCCACCACCTCCCCTGCAGCCCATCCCAATGCCAATCACAGCATCACAGAATGAAGCAGGTTTGAAAAGACCTCTGAGATCCTACAGTCCAACCTATCCCCTAACACCTTCTAATTAACTAACTGATGGCACTGAGTGTCCTATCCAGGCTTTGCTTCAACACCTCCAGGGATGGGGACTCCACCACCTCCCCTGCAGCCCATCCCAATGCCAATCACTCTCTCTGCCAGGAACTTCCTCCTAACATCCAGCCTGAGCCTGCCCTGCCACAGCTTCAGCCTGTGTCCTCTCCTTCTGTCCCTGGCTGCCTGGCAGCAGAGCCCAACCCCAGCTGGCCACAACCTCCCTGCAGGGAGCTGCAGAGAGCAATGAGCTCTGCCCTCAGCCTCCTCTTCTGCAGGCTGCACACCCCCAGCTCCTCACAGGGCTTGTGGTCCAAGGAAGAGAAATCTTTCTCAGTCCCTCCTACCCTGCCTAGAGATAGCTCAGTGATATTCTGCTCAGTCACTGAGCACATTTTCACTGCCCCATCCCAGGGTCAGGCATGCCAGAGGGAGCAGATTTATTTTTAATATTCCTGCCGAGGCGCAGCGATTCTGTAGTGACTTTGGCCAGGGTTTCCCATCACCAGAGGAGCTGCTGGGAGGGTTTTTTGATAGGATTTGAGCTCTAATTCAATCTGCAGCAATTGCAGCAAGGAGAAGGGGCGAAGGAGGAGGCGTTTCAAATGCCTGCTTCTGGCTGAATGAGGTCGCTGAAAATGAAAATCTCACTGAATAAAAGGATGCCAATGAGATCTCAGCTCGTTTAGGAAGCCAAGTGCCAGCCAGGTGGGCTCTGGCTCTGGCTGGGCATCATGAAGATGATGTCCCAAGGTCTGCTGTGTGACTCAAGAGTTGGCTGAAGTATTTCAGGGCCACAAAAGTGGCTGCCTCCACCCCTTGGCTGTGAAATTCCTTGCTGGTAGCTCCGCACTTCAAATGGCTGCTGCTGGCTTGGGTGGTAAAAATGATAGCTCTAATTAGTATCCATGGGTTGGGGGCTTAATATTCCTTAGCATCCAGTGATAATCCTTCCTCTAGGGTGGAGCCACTGCATTTTATCAATACTAGGTAATAAAGGAAAGGAGCCAGAGGTGCTTCAGTCTCAGAGGTGCTCACTTCTAATCAGATTTGCTTCTGCTCAGCACAGCAGAGGATTAATCAAATATGTTATTGATTTAATTGCAAATACTGAGCACTGCATGAAAAAAATGCAGCTGCAGGTGCTAAGAGTTGAGGTGGCTTAGTCTGGGGAGGAGAAGGCTGCAGAGGGATCTAATTGCTCTCTCCAACTGCCTAAAAAGGGAGGCGGGGGTGAGGTGGAGGTTGGTCTCTTCTCCCTTGTATCAATCAGTAGAACAAGAGGAAATGGCTTCAAGTTCCACCAGGAGAGGTTTGGTTTGGAGATTAGGAAAAGAATTGTTAGAATGGAATGGAATAGAATGGAATGGAATAGCATAGCATAGAATAGAATGGAATGGAATGGAATGGAATGGAATGGAATGGAATGGAATGGAATGGAATGGAATGGAATGGAATGGAATAGCATAGAATGGAATGGAATGGAATGGAATGGAATGGAATAGAATGGAATAGCATAGAATGGAATGGAACGGAATGGAATAGCATAGCATAGCATGGAATGGAATGGAATGGAATGGAATGGAATGGAATGGAATGGAATGGAATGGAATGGAATGGAATGGAATGGAATGGAATAGAATAGAATAGAATGGGATGGGATGGAATAGAATAGAATNTGGAAGAGACCTCCAAGCACATCCAGTCCAACCTATCCCCCAGCCCTATCCAATCAACCAGATCATGGCACTCAGTGCCCATCCAGGCTTTGCTTCAAAACCTCCTGGGATGGGGACTCCACCACCTCCCCTGCAGCCCATCCCAATGCCAATCACTCTCTCTGCCAACAACTTCCTCCTAACATCCAGCCTCAACCTGCACTAGCACAGCTTGAGCCTGAGTCCTCTTCTTCTGTCCCTGGCTGCCTGGCAGCAGAGCCCAAGCCCAGCTGGCCACAACCTCCCTGCAGGGAGCTGCAGAGAGCAATGAGCTCTGCCCTCAGCCTCCTCTTCTGCAGGCTGCACACCCCCAGCTCCCTCAGGCTCTTCTCACAGAGCTGTGCTCAAGGCCCCTTTGCTGCAAGTGTGGTAAAGGATTGGCACAGGCTGTCCAGGGAGGTGATGGAGTTCCCATCCCTGGAGGTGTTCAAAAAAACATCAAGACCTGGCTCTATGGGACATGGTTCAGTGGCCATAATAGTGTTGAGTTGATAGTTGGGCTGGGGGATCTGAGAGGACTTTTCCAATGTTAGTGATTCTACAATAGGTTTAAACTGGCAGAGAGGAGATTGAAACTGGATGTTAGGAAGACAATAGTTCTGTGAGCCTGTGATTCTATGATTCTGCTTCTAACCAGGTTTAATTCAGCCCAACACAACAAAGGATTAATTCAATATATTACTGTCTTAATTGCAAAAACTGAGTAACTTTTATATATGTATATGTATATATTTCTATATATTATATTTCTATACAATCCTAAAGGCTGGGGAAATGAGGCAATCCTAAGCACCACGTTAGGCTGGGGAGTGCCAGGCTTGAGAGCAGCCCTGAGGAGAAGGACTTGAGGGTGCTGGTGGAAGAGAAGCTCAATGAGAGCTGTGAGTGTGCTCTGCCATCCCAGAGATCAACCAGAGGTTGGGCTGCAGCAGGAGCAGTGTGGGCAGCAGGGCCAGGGAGGGGATTCTGCCCCTCTGCTGTGCTCTGCTGAGAGCCCGCCTGGAGTAGTGCATCCAGTGCTGGAGCCCCTGGGACAAGAGGGATGTGGAGATGCTGGAGGTGTGCAGAGAAGGGCCCCGAGGATGCTCAGAGGGCTGCAGCAGCTCTGCTGTGAGCACAGCCTGAAAGAGTTGGGGCTGTGCAGGCTGGAGAAGAGGAGGCTCCCAGGGGACCTTCTGGTGGCCTTCCAGGATATGAAGGAGGCTACAAAAAAGCTGGGGAGGGACTTTTGAGGGTGTCAGGTAGAGATAGGACTGGGGGGAATGGAAGCAAGCTAGAAATGGGGAGAGTCAAACTGGATGTGAGGAAGAATTTTTTGAGCATGAGAGTGGTGAGAGGCTGGAATGGGTTTCCCAGGGAGGTGGTGGAAGCCTCATCCCTGGAGGTGTTTGCATCCAGGCTATACGAGGCTGTGGACAGCCTGATCCAGTGTGAGGTGTCCCTGGGCATGGCAGGGGGATTGGAACTGGCTGCTCCTTGTGGTCCCTTCCAACCCTGCCTGATTCTATGATTCTATATTTCTGTGATTCTATTATTCTGTGCTTCTTTGATTTTGTGATTCTTTGAGTCTGTGATTCTACGATTTTATGATTCTATGATTCTGTGCTTCTATGATCCTATGATTCTGTGATTCTATTATTCTGTGATTCCATGATTCTTTGGTTCTCTGATCCTTGATTCTGTGGTTCTGATTCCATTATTCTGTGATTCTGTGATTCTGTCGTTCTCTGAGTCCATGATTCTCTGATTCCTTGATTCTATTATTCTGTGGTTCTGTGATTATTGTGGTTCTCTGATTCTTTGATTCTGTGTTTCTGTGATTCTCTGATCCTGTGATTCTATGAAACAGAGCTGTCACATCTCATCCAGAAAAATGTCACCACCTCCTTCTCAAGGTGTTTGCCACATCCCTGAGGAACCTAAGCTTCTGGAATCAACCTCTACATGTTGTAGGCTTTCTCACCAGGGCAGTTTTTCAACACATGCCTCCTCCTAAGCTCTTGAATGCTCAGACCTAATGAGCTTAAATTTAGGTGAGAACTTAAAGGCTCTCCTAAATCTGTCACTAAACTTCATAAATCCAACAGGATTGGATCCTAATGCTGGTACAGAGAAGACAAAGGCAGGAGGCTTACTGTGAAAGCAAAAGCAAATCAGCACTGGCAGAGAGCAGCAAATCAGTCTGAATGAGGACCTGGTTGTGAATCATTTGCTTGGGCAAGTGCTTGGCTGCTCCCAGTTAAGCATTGTGAGGGCGAGAACAAAAGCCACAAAGCCATAAGCAGCTGAGCAGCAGCAGGTGGTGTGGAATAGAGAATGGGGGGGGAAAAAAAAATCAATGCTGAGCACTGAAGGGAGGAATTTTGCTCTTCATGTGAAATGCCAGTGGGAGGAATTTCTGGCCAGGATGACTCTTGTGGAGACTTTTGAGGATGATTCTGTTTAATATCCCCAATCACAGCATGGTAGGGGCTGGAAGGGACCTCTGTAGATCATCCAGTCCAGTTCCCTTGCTAAAGCAGACTCACACAGAGCACAGGAACGTGTTCAGATGGCTTTGGAAAGTCTTCAGAGACCTCTGGAAAGCATCAAGACCAAAAGCCCTGTTGAGGAAGGGTCACTTAGATCAGGTTGCACAAGAACATGTCCAGGTGGGTTTGGAAAGTCTGCAGAGACCTCTGGAGAGCATCGAGACCAAAAGCCCTGTTGAGGAAGGGTCACTTAGATCAGGTTGCACAAGAACATGCCCAGGTGGGTTTGGAAAGACTGCAGAGACCTCTGGAGAGCATTGAGTCCTAAAGACCTGATAAGGAAGGGTCACTTAGATCAGGTTGCACAAGAACATGTCCAGGTGGGTTTGGAAAGTCTGCAGAGACCTCTGGAGAGCATCGAGACCAAAAGCCCTGTTGAGGAAGGGTCACTTAGATCAGGTTGCACAAGAACATGTCCAGGTGGGTTTGGAAAGTCTGCAGAGACCTCTGGAGAGCATCGAGACCAAAGGCCCTGTTGAGGAAGGGACACTTAGATCAGGGTGCACAGGAACATGTCCAGGTGGGATTGGAAAGTCTACAGAGACCTCTGGAGAGCATCGAGTCCAAAAGCCCTGCTAAAGAAGGATCACCTATATCAGGTTGAACATGAACATGTCCAGGTGGGTTTGGAAAGCATATAGAGACCTCTGGAGAGCATCAAGTCCAAAAGCCCTGCTGAGGAAGGGTCACCTAGATCAGGTTGCACAGGAACATGTCCAGGTGGGATTGGAAAGCCTGTAGAGAATGGAGGAACCTCTGGAGAGCATCGAGTCCAAAAGCCTTGCTAAAGAAGGGTCACCTATATCAGGTTGAACATGAACATGTCCAGGTGGGACTGGAAAGTCTACAGAGACCTCTGGAGAGCATCAAGCCCCAAAGTCCTGCTGAGGAAGGGTCACAAAGATCAAGTTGCACAGGGACATGTCCAGGTAGGTTTGGAAAGTCTTCAGAGACCTCTGGAGAGCATCAAGTCCAAAATCCCTCCTGAGGAAGGGTCACCTAGATCAGGTCCACAGGAATACATCCAGGTTGGTCTTGAAAGCCTTCAGAGAACAAGACTCCCCAAGCCCTCCGGGCAGCCTGTTCCAGGGCTCTGCCACCCTCACAGTGGAGAATTTTTTTTCCCCTTATGTTTATGTAGACCCTCCTTTGTTCCAGTCTGTGGCCACTGCCTCTTGTCCTGTCCCTGGACACCACTGAGAAGAGTCTGGCTCCATCCTCCTGACCATCTCTTTGCTGTTGAATCCTTCCTAACCTCAGAGGAACCCATCTAAAAGAGAAAGGGTTTAGCAGTGTTAGCAGCATTGGAATTTACACACAGATTTATCCATGGGACATGGAGATTGCACTGGAAATCCCTGCTCAGAAAAGGAACATCTGGAAGCACAAAGCAGGGGTTAAAAATAAGTTAAAAACTCCCATCCAGAGGACTGGTTTCTGATTTTCTAGCAGCAGGGAGAGGCTGGAGAGTTGTGGGGAGAGAAATGAAGACAGCCTGGAAGAGTTGGGGCTGTGCAGGCTGGAGAAGAGGAAGCTCCCAGGAGACCTTCTGGTGGCCTTCCAGGATCTGAAGGAGGCTACAAAAAAGCTGGGGAGGGACTTTTGAGGCTGTCAGGTAGAGATGGGACTGAGGGGAATGGAAGCAAGCTAGAAATGGGGAGATTGAGGCTGGAGGTGAGGAGGAAGTTGTTGAGCATGAGAGTGGTGAGAGGCTGGAATGGGTTGCCCCTGCAGGGAGGTGTTTGGGGCCAAATCCCTGGAGGTGTTTGTGGCCAGGCTGGCAGAGGCTGTGGGCAGCCTGCTCTAGGGTAGGGTGTCCCTGGGCATGGCAGGGGGATTGGAACTGGCTGCTCCTTGCGGTCCCTTCCAACCCTGACTGAGTCTATGAAATTACATGAAATCAAACAAAGTATCTGGTAAGGAACAAGCCCATGGAGCAGGATAGAATAGAATCAGAGAATCAGAGAATGGTTTAGGTTGGAAGGGACCTCAAAGTTCAGTCAGTTCCAACTCCTCTGTGTCATAGGCAGGGACACCTCCTACTAGAACAGGTTGCTCAAGGCTTCATTCAGCTTGGACTTGAACACCTCTAGGGAGGGAACAGCCACAACCTTCCTGGGAAAACCTGTGCCAGTGTCTCTCCACCCTCACTGCAAAGGGCTGGTCTGACAGAGAGCAGCTCTAGGGAAAGGGACTCGAGGGTTGTGGTGGGCAGAAGGATGCCCATGAGCCACCAATGTGCCCTTGTGCCCAAGAAAGCAAATGGCATCCTGGGGTGGATTGGAAGAGCTGTGCTGGATAGATTAGAGAGGTTCTCCTGCTCCTCTCCTCTGCCCTGCTGAGACTGCATCTGGAATCTCATGTCCAGTTCTGGGCCACTCAGTTTCAGAAGGACCTCAGGGAAGTGCTTGAGAGAGCTCAGCCCAAAGCCCTTTAAGCTGCTGCAGGCAGTGAACACCTCCAGGCTGAGGGAGCTGGGGCTGGGAGCTGGCAGCAGAGGAGCCTGAGGGCTGCCCTCAGTGCTGTGCTGAAGGTGTGCAGGGAATGGTGGGGAGGATGCAGCCAGGATCTGCCCAGGGCTGGCCAAGGGCAGCACAAGGGACACTGGGTGCCAGCTGGAGCACAGGATCCTGAAGGCTGCAATCATTGCTGCTGCTAAAAATGTGCAGGGCAGTGTGGGGAGGATGCAGCCAGGATCTGCCCAGGGTTGGCCAAGGGCAGCACAAAAGGCACTGGGGGCAAGATGGAGCAGAGGATGCTGAGGGTTGCAATCATTGCTGCTGCTAAAGATGTGCAGGGCAGCATGGGGAGGACTCAGCCAGGCTGTGCCCAGGGCTGGCCAAGGGCAGCAAAAGGGGCACTGGGTGCCAGATGGAGCAGAGGAGGTGCCACGGGCACAGGAGGGGAAACTTTGTCAGTGTGAGGGTGCTGGAAGCCTGAAGCAGGCTGCCCAAAGAGGTTGTGGAGTCTCCTTCCCTGGAGACAGTTAAAGCCCACATGGAGATGCATTCCTGTGTGGCTTGCTCTTGGTGCCCCTGCCCTGGCAGAGGGTGCTTGGGCTGGAATGATCTTTTGAGGTCCCTCTCAGCCTCTCCCATTCTGTGGTTCTGTGAGACATGAGTGGGTTTGGGGTTTTTTTATATATAATTAATCAACCCCCCCTGAGAAGTGCATGAAACTAAAGCACCAGAGAGCACAGACCTCCTTCTCCTGTCACCCTCTGAAGGCAAAATTGTGCTGGCAACCCACCCCTGCCCAACACACCAACCCCCAGTGGAATAAAAAAAGGCCAACCCAGGCTTTTCATACTGTGTAGGAAGGGAGGATCTACTTGACCTGGTCAAATACCTCCTTGATATCTAAGAAGCAGATCAGTGACTTCTAAGTGCATCAAGGTGGAGGAGTGGATTTCATTACACTTGGCTTTCATCATCCCCAGAAAAAGCTTTCCCCCTTCTTTAATAAACACTGTGATCTCATTTTATTGTTTCCAGGAGCTGCTCCTTCCCTTACTAGGTCAAATTTTAAGGTCAGGGTTTGAAATCTGCTTTTAAGGGGAAAAAAAAAAAAAAAAAAAAAAAATCCAAAAAGAAATTATGGCTGGCATAAAAAAAAAAAATTTAAAAAAACCAAACCTAAATCTTTTCAATGCTTAAATGCATCTTGGAAGCTCTCTAGAAAGTGTTCTTGTTCTCTGGAGCCGTTCTTAGCTACAAGGGCCTGTAGTGATAGGATGAGGGGGGAATGGATTGAAGCTTGGGGAATGAAGATTGGGACTGGAGATGAAGAAGAAATTCTTGCCAGTAAGGGTGGCAAAGGTTGTCCAGGAAGGTTGTGGATGATTCCCTCCCTGGAGGTGTTCAAGGCCAGGTTGGACCTTGAGCAAAGCTGGAAGGGACTTTTGACAAGGTCTTGCTGTGATAGGGTGAGAGGGGATGGATTGAAGCTTAGGAAGGGCAGATTGAAACTGGAGATGAGGAGGAAATTCTTGCAGGTGGGGTGGCACAGGTTGCCCACTGAAGTTGTGGATGCCCCCACCCTGGAGGTGTTCAAGGCCAGGTTGGACCTTGATTAAAGCTGGAAGGGATTTTTGACAAGGGATAGCTGTGATAGGACAAGGGGGAATGGATTGAAGCTTAGGGACAGAAGATTGGGACTGGAGATGAGGAAGAAAATCCTGCCAGTGAGGGTGGGGAGACACTGGCACAGGTTGCACAGGCAGGTTGTGGATGATCCCCTCCCTGGAGGTGTTCAAGGCCAGGTTGGACCTTGAGCAAAGCTGGAAGGGAGTTTCAACAAGGGCTTGCTGTGATAAGAAAAGGGGAAATGGACTGAAGCTTGGGGAGGGCAGATTGAGGCTGGAGATGAAGAAGAAATTATTGCCAATGAGGATGGGGAGACACTGGCACAGGTTGCCCAGGAAGGTTGTGGATGATTCCCTCCCTGGAGGTGTTCAAGGCCAGGTTGGACCTTGAGCAAAGCTGGAAGGGACTTTTGACAAGGTCTTGCTGTGATAGGGTGAGAGGAAATGGATTGAAGCTTGGGGAGGGCAGATTGAGGCTGGAGATGAGGAGGAAATTCTTGCCATTGAGGATGGTGAGACACAGGCACAGGTTGTCCAGGGAGATTGTGGATGCCCTCTCCTTGGAGATGTTCAGGGCCAGGTTGGATGAGGCTTTGAACAACTTGGGCTGGTGGGAGGTGTCCCTGACCATGGCAGAAGGGTTGGGAGTGGATAATGTTGAAGGTCCCTTCCAACCCAACCCATTTACGACTCCACTATTCTTGGCATTGCTTTTTTCATTGTTAGCCATAAATGTGCTGACAGAGCAAAACCTTCTGCTTGAGAAACAGCAAAGGAAAGAAAGAAAAATAGGAACCATAGAGAGAATCATAAAATCAACCAGATTGGAAGAGACCTCCAAACTCATCCAGTCCAACCTGTCCCTCAGCTCTATCCAATCAACCAGACCATGGCACTCAGTGCCCATCCAAGCTTTGCTTCAACACCTCCAGGGATGGGGACTCCACCACCTCCCCTGCAGCCCATCCCAATGCCAATCACTCTCTCTGCCAACAACTTCCTCCTAACATCCAGCCTGAGCCTGCCCTGACACAGCTTCAGCCTCTGTCCTCTTCTTCTGTCCCTGGCTGCCTGGCAGCAGAGTCCAAGCCCAGCTGGCCACAACCTCCCTGCAGGGAGCTGCAAAGAGCAATGAGCTCTGCCCTCAGCCTCCTCTTCTGCAGGCTGCACACCCCCAGCTCCCTCAGCCTCTCCTCACAGGGTTTATGCTCCACGAAAGAGAAATCTTTCTCAGTCCTTCCTACATTGCCCAGAGACAGCTCAGTGATATTCTGCTCAGTCACTTAGCAGATGTTCACTGTCCCATCTCGAGGGCATGCATGCCAGAGGGAGCAGATTCTAGGAGCCTATGAAGGGGCCTCCTCCAGCTCCTGAGCAGCTGCTGACACAAGTCAGTTGAAGGCTACCCCCAGCTGGAACCAGATGATCTTTAAGGTCCCTTCCAGCCCCAAACCTGAAGGGACATTGTGGAGAGGCTGCTGCTGGGCTCTGCTCACAGGGAATTAGAGACAGAACAAAGGGGAACGGTCTCAAGCTGAGGCTGGGGAGGTTTGGATTGGGCATTAGGAAGAAGTTTTTCATGGGGAGAGTGGTCAGAGACTGGAATGAGCTGCCCAGGGAGGTGGTGGAGTCACCCACCCTGGATGTGTTCAAGAAAAAAACCTGGATGGGGCATTTTAGTGCCATGGTCTAGTTGATTGGATAGGGCTGGGTGATAGGTTGGACTGGATGAGCTTGGAGATGTCCTGGTTTGAACTAATCCTCCACTTAATTCAAACCAGCACAGGAGGTCTCTTCCAGCCTGGCTGATTCTATGATTCTCTCTCTGTATGGTTCCAATTTTTCTTTATTTTCATAACTGTTGGGATGTGGTGCTTGGGGCTGTGTTTTCAGGTGAATCTTGTAGAGCAGGGTTCTAGGTTGGGCTTGCTGATCCTGAGGGGCTTTGTTATGTGATTCTCTGATAATTCTATGACCAACTTTGCCTCCAGATGCCCTCAGTGGTGCAGTGTTAGTGCAGTCTGAAGAAAGGACCTCCCTGGGCAACCTGTGCCAGTGTCTCACCACCCTCACTGCAAACAGCTTCCTCCTAACATCCACTTTCAATCTCCCCTTCTCCAATTTAAACCCATCCCTCCTCATCCTCCCATTACCTTGTCAATAGTCCCTCCCCAGCCCTCCTGTAAACCCCTTCAGATCCTGCAAAGCCACTCCAAGGTCTCTTGGCAGCCTTCTCTTCTCCAGCCTGCACAGCCCCAACTCTCTCAGCCTGTCCTGCTTTGCTGCTCCTGCCCTGCAGAGCAGTGAGATCTCAGCACCCTCATGGCAAAGCTCTCCTGACTGCTGTGAACTTCCCTCCTTTGTCTTCTCTGCAGAGGACGATGCACTTGGCTGCTCCTGGAAAAATCCATGACTCACTTTTTCCAAGGTCTTTGTCATGGTTGCTGCCCTAACAAGAGCTGGATGGGCAACTGGGCACGATTCCTGCAGCAGATTCAAACCACTGTCTCCACTTTAGGAGTCAGCTGCAAGACAATTGTGAGAATCATGAATTTGGTTGCTCTCCAGTGCTGCTTCGTGGCCTCAGCTTGCACCAGGGGAGGTTGGAGATGGAGATGAGAAGAAACCTCTTGGCTGAAAATGCTTCTCCAAGCCTGGCACAGGCTGCCCAGGGAGATGGTTGAATGCCCATCCCTGGAGGGGTTTCAAAGAGGCAGGAATTTGGTGCTGAGGGAGGTGGTTGAACCCCAGCCTTGGTGGAGTTAGAGAAAGGCTGGACTGGGTGAGCTGAAGGAGCTTTTCCCACCAAAAAAATCTCCATTGATTCTAAATCCTTGCAGGTAATGTGGTTTGCACTCATCTCAAGTAAGGTCAGGTAAACCAAGATGTACCAGGAGTAGACTGTCTCAAAGGTCTTTTCCAACCCCAGAAAAATCCTTGATTCTGGGATAGTGATTGAACTTCACAGGCACAGAGGATGTCAGGAGTTGGAAGGGACCCAAAGAGCTCCTCCAGTCCAAGCCCCCTGCCAGAGCAGGACCATCCAAGCTAGCTCAGGGCACACAGCAACACATCCAGACAGGCTCTGCAAAGGCTCCACACAAGGAGACTCCACAACCTCTCTGGGCAGCCTGTGCCACTGCTCTGGGACCCACACAGCAACAGAAGTTGCCTCTTGTCTTGAGCTGCAACCTCCTGTGCTGCAGCTTCCATCCATTGCTCCTTGGCCTATGGCAGGGAGCAGTGAGCAGAGCCTGTCCCCCCCCTCCTCACCCCCAGCCCTCACACACTTCCAAACATTGATCCAATCCCCTCTCAGCCTTCTCTTCTGCACACTAAGCAGCCCCAGCTCCCTCAGCCTCTCCTCCCCAGCCACTGCTGCACTCCCCTCAGCATCCTCCCAGCCCTCCCCTGGACCCTCTCCAGCAGTTCCTGTCCCTCTGACACTGGGGAGCCCCAAACTGAAGGCAGTGCTCAAGATGAGCTCTGAGCAGGGCAGGGCAGAGCAGAGGCAAAGGAGAAGCTCCCTGGATCTGCTGGACACAC
Source organism: Psilopogon haemacephalus (assembly GCA_013396835.1). NCBI lineage: Eukaryota > Metazoa > Chordata > Aves > Piciformes > Megalaimidae > Psilopogon > Psilopogon haemacephalus. Next base: position 29,791 of record VWZI01019561.1, read on the forward strand.
TCTGCCTAATGCTCCCCAGGACCCCCTTGGCCCTCTTGGCCCCCAGGGCACATTGCTGTGCCATGGATCTTCTCCCCCAGCACTCTCAGCTCCCTCTCCTTGGGGCTGCTCTCCAGCAGTCCCCTCCCAGCCTGTCCTGCTGCACTTTCTTCTTCCTGCCCAGCTGCAGGACTCTGCACTTGTCCTTGTTGAGCCTCCTTTGGTTCCTCTGTGCCCAGCTCTGTCTGTGCAGCTCTCTCTGGATGGCCTCACAGCCTGCAGCTGGCTCAGCCAAACCCCCCAGTTTGGTGTCAGCAGCAAACTTGGTGATCTCAAAGCTCTTTCCCAACTGGAACAAGTGTGCAGTCCAATGATTTGATGGTTCTTGGAGTCTCTGTCTTCCAGTTGCTGCACTCCAGCAGGCTCTGCCAAGCTGCGTCCATGGGAGCTGGCTGGCCCAGCTGGCCACTTCACAACAGCTCACATGAATGAGTAAACCTTGTGCTGTGTGGGTGCTGAGCCAAGCTTCAGGGATGACAGCAGTTCCTGGAGAGCTCTTCATTCTTCCAGGGAAAGGGTGAGTAAGTGGAATGGGGGAATGAAGGAAAGCTGCTGGAAAGGAGGAGAGCAGCACACCGAAAGCTCCCAGCCTCTCCTTTCCTTCCTTTGCACAAGGAATAGCATCAGCTCTGGCTCTGTGTGTGTCCAGACTTAAAAATAGCTGGATTCCTTCCTGCCTAAGAGGGAGAGGAGCACAAACCAGCTGCATGGGCTGGCCAACAGCCTTAGGTGCACGTGAGAATATCCTTGTGTGGTCCTGGCTGGGAGCGATGTCATCCTGTGTGTCTGTGGGAAAGGCTGCCAAGGACACTGCAGGCAGATCCATTCCCTGCTGGATCAACACCACCTTCCCTCCTGAGCACAGCCCTAGCCAGCCCTGAGCAGCCTGGAAGGAATCATAGAATCCTAGAATCAGCCAGGGTTGGAAGGGACCACAAGGAGCAGCCAGTCCCAACCCTCCTGCCATGCCCAGGGACACCCTACCCTAGAGCAGGCTGCCCACAGCCTCTGCCAGCCTGGCCAAAAACACCTCCAGGGATCTGGCCCCAAACACCTCCCTGCAGGGGCAACCCATTCCAGCCTCTCACCACTCTCATGCTCAACAACTTCCTTCTTCACATCCAATCTGAATCTCCTCACCTCCAGTTTTGCTCCAAAAACACCTCCAGGGATGAGGCTTCCACCACCTGCCTGGGCAACCCCTTCCAAGTTCTCACCACCCTCATGCTCAACAACTTCTTCCTAACATAAATTTTTATGAGCAGATCCAGAGAAGGACACCAAAGCTGGGGAAGGGTCTGGAGAACAGGTTTGGGGAGGATATTGTTGCTGATAGAACTGAAGTAGGTAGAGGTAGGTAGGGTTGGCAGAGGTAGAAAAGGGCTGAGAAGGGGCAGGGAAGACGGAGAAGGGTCTGGAGAGCAGGATCTGTCTACCTGCAGGAAGAAAGCTCCAGGTTGGGTTCAATCAGTTGGTTTGGTCTATTTTTAAGGTCTGAGAGGATGTTTCTGCTGATAGAACTGAGGTAAGTAGTGGTAGGTAGGGTTGGCAGAAGTAGGTAGGGTTGAGAAGGGGCAGGGAGGCTTGTGAAAGGTCTGGAGAGCAGGATCTGTCTACCTGCAGGAAGAAAGCTCCAGGTTGGGTTCAATCAGTTGGTTTGGTCTATTTTTAGGGTCTGAGAGGATGTTTCTGCTGATAGAACTGAGGTAAGTAGTGGTAGGTAGAGTTGAGAAGGGGCAGGGAAGACGGAGAAGGGTCTGGAGAGCAGGATCTGTCTACCTGCAGGAAGAGAGCTCCAAGTTGGGTTCAGTCATTTGGTTTGGTCTATTTTTAGGGTCTGGGAGGATGTTGCTGCTGGTAGAACTCAGGTAGGTATTGGTAGGTAGGGTTGGCAGAGGTAGGTAGGGTTGAGAAGGGGCAGGGATGCTGGAGAAGGGTCTGGAGAGCAAGATCTGTCTACCTGCAGGGAGAAATCTCCAGTTTGGGTTCAATCTGTTGGTTTTGTCTATTTTTAGGGTCTGAGAGGATGTTGCTGCTGATAGAACTGAAGTAGGTAGAGGTAGGTAGGGTTGAGAAGGGGCAGGAAAGCTGGAAAAGGGTCTGGAGAGCAGGATCTGTCTACCTGCAGGAAGAGAGCTCCAAGTTGGGTTCAGTCAGTTGGTTTGGTCTATTTTTAGGGTCTGAGAGGATGTTGCTGCTGATAGAACTGCTGCCAAAATGCCAAGCACTCCACCACCTGTTTCAGATTAAAGGGGGAAGCTTTTATTTTTTTTTTATTCCAGTGGTGAAGAGAGAAAGCAGTAAAAGAAGTAGCAGGGGGGGAGAGTTGTAAAGAGGTCATCTTGAAGGTCCCTTCCACCACAAACTCTTCTATGATTCCATCATTCCATGACAAGCTTTGGGCAGCAGGTGAGCTACATTTGAGTCCTTCTTGGGTGGTTTATTTGATTATTTGGGAATTTTCTTTGCTGGCGTTTTTCTTTGGTTGGTTTTTTTTGTTTGTCTTTTTTCTTTTTTTTGAGACAAAAATTTTCTCACACAAAGTTTTGGGGTTTTATGGGGTTTTTTTTTTTGGTTATTCACTACAGAAATTGGCTGCTTGGCCACAATTCATCCATCCAGCCAATGGCTTTGGCATCCTACAGAAAGCAGTAATGATATAATCATAGAATGGTTTAGGTTGGAAGAGACCTCAAAGATCATCCTGTATAATAATAGTAACAAAATAATAATAGTAATAAAATAATGATA
>VWZI01019561.1:42096-52614 GCA_013396835.1 Psilopogon haemacephalus
CCCCTTTTTGAGTCTTCCTAACCCCCCTTCTCCCTCCCCTTTACTTCACCTCCCAGGAAGCATCCCCTCCCCCCCTTCACTTTTGGACACAAGGCAACACATCTCAGTTCAAAGTAATCTCCTGCTCATTCTGCTGGGGAAATTATTTATACCAGTAATAAAGAGTATTGAAGGGCTGGGGAGCTGCAGAGAAGATTGTTTATGGGCTGCAAAAGAGATGGAAAAGGAACAGATCTTTCCTCACTGGTCCAGCTTCTCTTCATGTGCATCCCCCAGGTTAGGGGAGAACATCCTAGGACCATCAAGGTTAGCAGCCCCCCCCTACCCCCATCACTCTCTGACCTCCTTCCCTGCATAATTCTCTCTTCTGTTCCTCCCTTTTCTACCCTACCTCCCCTTCCAGACCTCTCAGGGTGTTGTTTTTTTTTGTTGCCTAACCTCCATTTCCCCCTAATTGTCCCTTCCCCTGACTCCATCTCTGCCCTTTCTGACCCCTGCCTGACTGCAGAGTGGCTCTGGCCTTATTTATTTTATCTGGGGGATGCTTTTCTCAGTGGTGCCTTCCTTGCTTGCTTTCCTTGCCTTGCAGTGCTCCCTTTTCCCAAGTCCTTATCTCTAAGGAACTTGATCTGCCTCCTTTCACCTTTATCAGCCAGCCCAAAGTGGTTGGAGTTCATAGAACATTTTGGGTTGGAAAGGACCTTAAAGATCATTGAGTTCCAACCCCCCTGCCATAGTCAGGGATACCTCCCACTAGCACAGGTTGCTCAAAACCTCGTCCAACCTGACCTCAAACACCTCAAGGGATGAGGTTTCCATCACCTCTTTGGCCAAACCCCTTCCAGGCTCTCACCACCCTCATGCTGAACAACTTCTTCCTCACATCCAGGCTGTATCCCCATATCTAGCTTGGTTCTATTCCCCCCACTCCTACCACTATCTGACAGCCTAAGATATCCCTCCCCAACTTTCTTGGCTACTGCAGCCCTCTCAGCTGCATCTTGGTGGCCTCCTCTGCACTGGCTCCACCACTTGCATGTGCTGCTTGTGCTGGGGGCTGCAGAGCTGCAGACAGTGCTGCAGGTGGGGTGTGAGGAGAGCAGAGCCAAGGGGCACAATCCCCTCCCTTGCCCTGCTGCCCACAGCTGCTCTTGCTGCAGCCCAGCACACAGTTGCTGTCTGGGCTGCACTCACACTGCAGCCTCATCTTCAGCTTTGCATCAGCCCAGACCCCCAGGTCCTGTTCCTCAGGGCTGCTCTCAGCCATTCCCTGCTCAGCCTGGAGTTGTGCTTGGGATTGCTCTCACCCAGGTGCAGGACCTGCTACTGCTGAGCTGAGTGAGCAGAAGTCTAAGCACAGCTGAGCACTGCATTGCTGAACTGCACAAGGCTCTGGGATTGCTGTTGAAAATACAGACATGATCCTGGGGTGTATTAGGCAGAGTGTGTCCAGCAGATCCAGGGAGGTTCTCTTCCCCCTCTACTCTGCCCTGCTCAGAGCTCATCTTGAGCACTACCTTCAGTTTGGGGCTCCCCAGTGTCAGAGGGACAGGAACTGCTGGAGAGGCTCCAGGGGAGGGCTGTGAGGATGCTGAGGGGACTGCAGCAGTGGCTGGGGAGGAGAGGCTGAGGGAGCTGGGGCTGCTTAGTGTGCAGAAGAGAAGGCTGAGAGGGGATTGGATCAATGTTTGGAAGTGTGTGAGGGCTGGGGGTGAGGAGGGGGGGGACAGGCTCTGCTCACTGCTCCCTGCCATAGGCCAAGGAGCAATGGATGGAAGCTGCAGCACAGGAGGTTGCAGCTCAAGACAAGAGGCAACTTCTGTTGCTGTGTGGGTCCCAGAGCAGTGGCACAAGCTGCCCAGAGAGGTTGTGGAGTCTCCTTGTGTGGAGCCTTTGCAGAGCCTGTGTGGATGTGTTGCTGTGTGCCCTGAGCTAGCTTGGATGGTCCTGCTCTGGCAGGGGGCTTGGACTGGAGGAGCTCTTTGGGTCCCTTCCAACCCCTGACATCCTCTGAGCCTGTGTGATCCTGTGACTTGAGAACAGGATGGAACACAGTGAGGAGGTTTATGACTTAATGTGCCTTGTGTGCACCCTGTCAGCACTCCTGGCCTAATTCCTCACCAGCCATAGGAATAAAAAGAAGGAAGATAAAGAATAAAACCCAGCAAAGGAGATAAAATGAAAGGCTAATCCAAACCACTCTGGGTGAGGTTGCACTTCTCTTTGATGGGTGCTTTAGGGACTCGTTTGGAAAACCCTTCAGGATCTGGCTCTGCTTATTGGCTGAGCCTGCTGGGTTAATATTTTGGGGGGGTTTGTGGTTCTTGCACTTCAAGCTTTTGTGTTGGACCTTTATCCTTCCTTGAGAGGATTCAATAAATCAGGTCTTTCACGAAGGAAAAAAAAAATAAATGTGTATATATATATATACATATATATATTTTATGGCTTCTCTCTCTCTCTCTCTCTCTTTTCAGGGAAGAGTGAGAATGTTTTAGGTTTCCTCCAAAATGCCATAAGCTGCCCTATAAAAGCCTGGAATCAGGAAAGCCTCAATGCAAGAAAACATTTAACCATATGCTTGACTTTAACTGCAAGCATATGCTCAAAATCTACCATGTGCTTGAAATTCCTTCCTGGAAAGGAATGGATTGCAGGACTTGCTTCTGCTCTTGCCCCTCCCTGGATCAGAGCCCTGTGTGCATACATCAGATTCTGCCACCCTCATCCTCCCAGAGTCAGAAGCACAGAGCTGGGTCAGTTAGAAAAGCCCTCTAAGATCATCCAGTCCATCCACCCACCTAACACCATCCTGGGCATGCCACCAATGTCCCCAAGTGTCATGCTTAGACATTTCTTAAGACCTCCAGGGGTGCTGACATCCTCACCTAGAGCAAGTCGCTCAAAGGTTCATCAAGTTTGACCTTGAATGACCCCAAGGATGGAGCCTCCAGAAGCTTTCAAAGAACCACGGAATGAAGCAGGTTGGAAAAGACCTCTGGAATCATCCAGTCCAACCTAGTACCTGACACAGAAAAAAAGAACCACAGAATTAAGCAGGTGCTGGTGGAGGAGAAGCTGAAGCTGAGGCAGCAGTGTGCACTTGCAGGGCAGAAAGGCAAGCAGAGGCTGGGCTGCAGCAGGAGCAGTGTGGGCAGCAGGGCCAGGGAGGGGATTCTGCCCCTCTGCTGTGCTCTGCTGAGAGCCCACCTGGAGTAGTGCATCCAGTGCTGGAGCCCCCGGGACAAGAGGGATGTGGAGATGCTGGAGGTGTGCAGAGAAGGGCCCTGAGGATGCTCAGAGGGCTGCAGCAGCTCTGCTGTGAGCACAGCCTGAAAGAGTTGGGGCTGTGCAGGCTGGAGAAGAGGAGGCTCCCAGGTGACCTTGTGACCATCCAGCATCTGAAGGGGCCTACAGAAAAGCTGTGGAGGGATTTTTTAGGTTATGAGGGAGTGCCAGGACTAAGGGAAATAGAGCAAAGCTGGAGTTGGGGAGATTCAGAGTGGAGGTGAGGAGGAAGTTTTTGAGCATGAGAGTGGTGAGAGGCTGGAATGGGTTGCCCCTGCAGGGAGGTGTTTGGGGTCAGATCCCTGGAGGTGTTTTTGGCCAGGCTGGCAGAGGCTGTGGGCAGCCTGCTCTAGCGTAGGGTGTCATAGAATCAGGCATAGAATCTAGGTGGGCATGTCAGGGAGGGTTGGGACTGGCTGCTCCTTGTGGTCCCTTCCAACCTTGACTGATTCTATGATTCTTTGATTCTATGATTCTAGGCTGGAAAAAGCCTCTGGTATCCTCGAGTCCAACCTAGCACCACATCACTTTCTGCCTGGGCTCATTACCAGAGTCCAGCAATTCCCTTTCATGCTTGCTGAACTTCCAAGAGCCCAGCCTGGGAAAAAGCAGGATCTGCAGGGGGAAGGGGATGCAGGCAGCCACACAAATCCCTTTACTCACACGTGGGATTTGTTCATGCCCTTCCTGCACACAACCCAAGGCAGAGCTGGGATCAGAAGCTACCCAGCAAAACTCTTCCCTGCCAAACCCCTTCTATTTCCCAGAGGTCTGACAGGTCTGGAGTTGAATTTATGCCTCGTTATAATTAGAGCTGCTTGCACTCTATTAACAAACCCTTTGTAATTTGTGTGTCCTTGTCTGTAGGCAATTATGGGTCTTTTACACCCCTTCCTTCCCCTGGTTTCCTAGGAGCTTACTCAAACACACACTTGAGCACTGACAATGATGTTCTGTGTATTGCAGATGTGGCAACACACATGCCAGACCCACCAGAGGAAAGAAAGAATAGTTTAGTAGGTGGACCTGCTCTAGCAGGGAGCTTGGACTAGATGGTCTCCAGAGGTCCCTTCCAACCCCACCCCACTCTCTGGTTCTGAGATTCCACGAGTCCATGGTGCTAGGATTCTGTGACTCTGCTTTTGTGACTCTATGATTCTGTGACTGATTCTGTGACTCTATGATTCTCTGATTCTGTGACTCTATGATTCTCTGATTCTGTGACTCTATGATTCTATGATTCTGTGATTCTGTGATTATGATTCTATGATTCTATGACTCTATGATTCTGTGACTCTATGATTCTATGATTCTGTGATTCTGTGATCCTGTGATCCTATGACTCTGTGACCCTGTGACTCTATGATTCTGTGACTCTATGATTCTATGATTCTGTGACTCTATGATTCTATGATTCTGTGATTCTGTGATTCTGTGATTATGATTCTGTGACTCTATGATTCTGTGACTCTATGATTCTATGATTCTGTGACTCTGTGATTCTTTGATTCTATGACTCTATGATTCTATGACTCTGTGATTCTTTGACTCTAGGATTTCATCATAGTTCAGCTCAGAAAGGACCTCAGCCCTCATCTACTCCAACCTCCCTGCCATGCCCAGGGACACCTCTCAACCAGACTCAGCTGCTCAAAGTCTCATCCAACCTGGCCTTGAACACCCTCAGGAACAAACTCCCTGGGTGATCTGTGCCAGGCTCTCACCACCCTCACACTCAACTTCTTCCTCAGCTCCACTCTAACCCTGCTCTGCCTCAGCTCCAAACCATTGCCCCTTGGCCTTTCTCAGACCCCCTCAGCACAAGTCCCTCTGCAGCCTTCCTGCAGGATCCCTTCAGGCACTGGCAGCAGCTCTGAGGTGCCCCTGGAGCCTTCTCCTCTGCAGGCTGCACCCCCCCAGCTCCCTCAGCCTGTGCCCACAGCAGAGCTGCTCCAGCCCTGACAGCATCTTTGTGGCTTCTTCTAGACTCTCTCCAGCATCTCTGTGTCCTCATTCTGCTGGGGCCAGCAGAGCTGGAGGCAGGATTGGAGGTGAGGTCTGAGCAGAGCAGAGTCTAGGGGCAGAATCTCCTCTCCTACCCTGCTGCCCACACTCCTCTGGCTGCAGCCCAGCACACAGCTGCCTTAGGGCTGCAGGAGGGCACTGCTGGCTCCTGAAGGATCCCTTCAGGCACTGGCAGGCAGCTCTGAGGTGCCCCTGGAGCCTTCTCCACCCCCAGCTCCCTCAGGCAGTGCTCACAGCAGAGCAGTTCCAGCTTCTTTCTCCTCCTCACCCAGCAGTGCCACCATTGGAAGTGTCCAGCATGGTCCTAGCCACACTCCCAGCACCATCCCCAGCTCAGCAGAGCAGGATGTCTCCCTCCCAGCCTTTCTTGCCCCTCCGTGGCCCTGTCTGGGGAAGGAGTGTGGGGAGCTGTCAGACAACATCCCAGTGCTAAATGAAGTGCCAGAGCTGGGCCACAGCTGCCAGAGCCTGTCCTGACACTCAGCTGGAGTGGGAGGGTGCAGCTGCATTCCCAGATTACAGTGGGGAGCTGGGAATGGCTGCCACAGCAGAGGCTGGAGGCAGATGCTTTGCCACCACTTGGCTCCCTTCTTGCCTTGGGAAGAAAAAAAACCCCAAAAAACTCAGAAGAACCCAACAAGCCTCCTTTTCTTTTTTCAGGAGCCGAGCAGGACCGGTGTCACACGACCTTCTCTCAGCTGGTGCAGCTGGGGAGCAGGACAAGGAGCATGCTGTGGGCTCCTCCAGCCTGCTGGCACAGCACTCACTGTTGCCCCTGGGCAGTCCTGCCCTGGAGAATGCAGAGGAGAGGGACTGAGCTCAGCCTGCTGCAGGGAAAGGGCTGGGAGACAGAGGGGAAGGAGGCTTTTGCTGACAGCCTTCTTGCAGGTTTGTCTTCTGTGTGCTCCAGGGAAAGAGAGGAACTCGATGTGGCCCCTGGATACCCATGGAAGTGACAAAACTCCAGCCCTCTGTGCTTTAGTGCTGCTAAAGAGGAAATAATTACCCTGTGAGAAAAACACAGCAGCCTTTCCTTTGCACTTGTCTTTTCTTCTTTTCTCTCTTTTCTCTCTTCCCTCCCCTTCCCTTCCCTTCCCTTCCCTNAAAACTGTCAATGAAGATTAAAAAACCTTACACTAATTTAAAAATCTCTTTTCAAACATCTTCTCCACATTTCACCATAATAATCAACAGCAAACTAAACAACATGAAACTGGATGGAAAGAAGGGTACTGTATTATGAGTTTTATGGATTATTTTATGTGTCATCTGCAAATCCTCCTTTTCTTTTTTCCTTTCCCTTCCCCTCGCTCTTCCCCTTCCCCTTCCCCTTTCCCTTCCCCCACTCCCTTGCCTCACTCCTTTGATAGATTCAGTTCTAGGATTATTCTAAAACAGGAAAACAAAATATCAAAAAGTAGGAGCACAGCCCTGAGAGGAGAGGCTGAGGGAGCTGGGGGTGTGCAGCCTGCAGAAGAGGAGGCTGAGGGCAGAGCTCATTGGTCTCTGCAGCAACCTGCAGGGAGGTTGTGGCCAGCTGGGCTTGGGCTCTGCTGCCAGGCAGCCAGGGACAGCAGAAGAGGACAGAGGCTCAAGTTTTGCCAGGGAAGCTGTAGGCTGGATGTTAGGAAGAAGTTCTTCCTAGAGAGAGTGATTGCCATTGGAATAGGGTGCCTGGGGAGGTGGTGGAGTCCCCATCCCTGGAGGTGTTGAAGCAAAGCCTGGATGGGACACTTAGTGCCATGGTCTGGTTGATTGGATGAGGCTGGGGCATAGGTTGGGCTGGATGAGCTTGGAGCTTGGAGGAGAGGCTGAGGGAGCTGGGGCTGCTTAGTGTGCAGAAGAGAAGGCTGAGAGGGGATTGGATCAATGTTTGGAAGTGTGTGAGGGCTGGGGGTGAGGAGGGGGGGGACAGGCTCTGCTCACTGCTCCCTGCCATAGGCCAAGGAGCAATGCAGCTTCCAAGCTGCAGCACAGGAGGTTGCAGCTCAAGACAAGAGGCAACTTCTGTTGCTGTGTGGGTCCCAGAGCAGTGGCACAGGCTGCCCAGAGAGGTTGTGGAGTCTCCTTGTGTGGAGCCTTTGCAGAGCCTGTCTGGATGTGTTGCTGTGTGCCCTGAGCTAGCTTGGATGCTCCTGCTCTGGCAGGGGACTGGTCTATAGGATTTCTTTGGGTCCCCTGGCATCCTGTGAGCCTCTGATCAGCGGTTCATTGAGGCAACCACTGAGTGGCTTCACAAAAGAAATCATAATTCTGTGTCTGTCTGTGCATGCAACATTTGCTTGGGTGCCATTGCCTTGCAGCTTTCCAAGAGGGGATTAGCTTCCAACGTTGCTACCATTTATTATTTGTTGAGTGCTGACAGTGCACTTCAGTGGGACTTGAGGAAGTGCTTAAAGTTAAGTACATTTTCAAGCAGGTTGCTGAACAGGGGCCAAAAAAAAAAAGTTAATCTGAGACCTTCTTTGTTGGTAGCAGCAAGGAAGAGCAGCCCTTCATTTTCAGGGAAATGGAGTAATGGGATGTTAGGAGGAAGTTCTTCACAGTGAGGGTGGTGAGACACTGGCACAGGTTGCCCAGGGAGGTTGTGGCTGCTCCCTCCTTGGAGGTGTTCAAGGCCAGGTTGGATGAGGTCTTGAGTGACCTGTTCTAGTGGGAGGTGTCCCTGCCTGTGGCACAGGGGGGTTGGAACTGGGTGAGTTTTCAGCTCCCTTCCAACTTAAACCATTTTATGATTCTATGAAACACAGCTCTCCAGGCAGCAATCCAGGCTGGGTGCAGAGTGGCTTCAGAGCAGCCCTGAAGAAAGAGCCTCGGGGATGTTGGGTGCTGAGCAGCTCCCCAGGAGCCAGCAGTGGCCTCCTGCAGCCCTAAGGCAGCTGTGTGCTGGGCTGCAAGCTCAGGAGTTTGAGCAGCAGGGCAGGAGAGGGGATCCTGCACCTGGGCTCAGCTCTGCTCTGCTCAGACCTCACCTCCAATCCTGCCTCCAGCTCTATTGTCCCCAGCAGAAGAAGGTCACAGAGCTGCTGAAGAGAGTCCAGAGGAGGCCACAAAGCTGCCCCCAGGGCTGGAGCAGCTCTGCTATGGGCACAGGCTGAGGGAGCTGGGGGGGTGCAGCCTGCAGAGGAGAAGGCTCCAGGGGCACCTCAGAGCTGCTGCCAGTGCCTGAAGGGATCCTGCAGGAAGACTGCAGAGGGACTTGTGCTGAGGGGGTCTGGAGACAGGCCAAGGGGCAATGGTTTGGAGCTGAGGCAGAGCAGGATTAGACTGGAGGTGAAGGAGAAGTTCTTCTGTGTGAGGGTAGTGAGACTCTGGCACAGGCTGCCCAGGGAGTTTGCAGCTGTCTCCTCCTTGGGGGTGTTCAAGGCCAGCTTGGATGTGGCCTTGGGCAGCCGAGTCTGGCTGAGAGGTGTCCCTGGACATGATGGGGAGGCTGGAGGAGATGAGCTCTGAGGTCCCTTCCAACCAGAGCTATTCTCTGCTGATTCTATGGATCTCCTCCCTGGGTCTTCTTTACAAACAGCAGAGCTGGCTGCCAATCATTTCTCATTTTTGATATCCCAGTGCCAAAGTGGGAAAAAAACCCAACAAAACTCTCAGCTGTTCCTATAATGTGTTGAGTGCCAAGGCAGAGAAGCAGCCAACTGGAGGCAGATATCTTCCCAGAGAGGGAGGGAAAGAGTTGCATGGGAAGATGCCTTCTGGAACCTGCAGCCTGATGAGATGTCTCTTCCTCTTGGAGGGCTCTGCATGCACTCAGATATTCTGTTCTGGGCAGAACCAAGGATATGGTTCTGCTTTAGAAGAGGAGTTGGAGTAGATGATCCTGGGGGGGTTGGGGTTCTTCTTTAGCAGGACCTCTCCTCCCTTGACCTGCAGCCCACGCTGCTTTTGATGGCCACAGTTGACTTTCTAGGCTGCAGGTGAACACTTCCAACCATCAAGCAGCATCCCCCAAACCCTTCTCCTCAGGGCTGCTCTCAACCCTTCCTCCACACAAGCCAGATAAGAGCATAAGGCAAACAGTGAAATTTAAACTCCTAATTAATGGCCATGGTTAAGCATATTAATTTTCTTGTACAACCTGCTAAGTTGTTTCCCTGTGCTATTCAGAACAGGAAAGATTTTAGACACACACACACACACCAAAAAAAAAAACCCTAACCCAAAACCCAAACCCTGTTGAGAACAGTAAAAGCTTCACCGAGCCCAGAGCACTCAATTCAATAAAACTGTGAAGTTAATTTGGATGATGACAATAATAAAAAGATGACTAATTGGAAAATCTCTGCTGAGATGTGAAGCAACATCAATTATTTAACACGATTTAATTTGGGAAGGGGAGAGAAAAAAAAAATAAAAATAGAACACTTCCCATAGACATTTGGGTAATGAAGCATGAAGGAAAGCAGCACAGTTCTGAAAGAGGTTTTTTAGAAGGTAGAGGGAAAAGAGGAATGAGTTTGTAGGTGCTGGTGGAACAGCTTGAATGGCACTAGGGAGGTGAGAATCAGGGATTCATGGAATCGGAGACTCGTGGAGTTCGAGACACAGAGAATCAGATACTGAGAATCATAGAGTCATGGAATTACAGACTCTTGGAATCATAGAGTCATGGAATTACAGACTCCTGGAATCATAGAGTCATGGAATCACAGACTCTTGGAATCATAGAGTCATGGAATCACAGACTCTTGGAATCATAGAGTCATGGAATCACAGAGTCATGGAATCACAGACTCTTGGAATGATGGAGTCATGGAATCACAGACTCTTGGAATCATAGAGTCACAGAATCATAGAATCATGGAATCATAGACTCTTGGAATGATGGAGTCATGGAATCACAGACTCTTGGAATGATGGAGTCATGGAATCACAGACTCTTGGAATCATAGAGTCACGGAATCATAGAATCATGGAATCATAGACTCTTGGAAGCATAGAGTCATGGAATCATAGGGTCATGGAATCATGGAGTCATGGAATCACAGACTCTTGGAATCATAGAGTCACAGAATCATAGAATCATGGAATCATAGACTCTTGGAATGATGGAGTCATGGAATCACAGACTCTTGGAATGATGGAGTCATGGAATCACAGACTCTTGGAATCATAGAGTCACGGAATCATAGAATCATGGAATCATAGACTCTTGGAAGCATAGAGTCATGGAATCATGGGGTCATGGAATCATAGAGT
>VWZI01019563.1:6083-18095 GCA_013396835.1 Psilopogon haemacephalus
GAAAGCAAGATGTAGAATCATAGAATGGTTTAGGTTGGAAGAGACCTCAAAGATCATCCAGTTCCAACCCCACTGTGCTATAGACAGGGACACCTCCCATTAGATCAGGATGCTCAAGACCTCATCCAGCCTGGCCTTGAACACCTCCAGGGAGGGAGCAGCCACAGCCTCCCTGGGCAACCTGTGCCAGTGTCTCACCACCCTCACTGTGAAGAACTTCCTCCTAATGTCCCATTGAAATCTCCTCTCTGCCAGTTTGAACCCATTCCTCTTCATCCTGTCATTACAAGACCTTGTGAACAGTCCCTCCCCAGCCCTCCTGTAGGCCACTTCAGATACTGGAAGGTTACTCTAAGGTCTCCTTGAAGCCTTCTCCAGGCTGAAAAGTCCCAACTCTCTCGGCCTGTCCTCAGAGCAGAGCTGCTGCAGCCCTCTGATCATTTTCGTGGTCCTCCTCTGGACTCTCTCCAGCAGTTCCATGTCCTTTATGTGCTGGGGGCTCCAGAACTGCACACAGTGCTGCACGTGGGGGGTACTCCATGTTTGCAGTCAGCTGCAAATACCCTGTCCTTGCACCTGGTCAGGAGCTGCAGCCATGCTGATGCTGTAGGCAGCTGGAGAGGCACTTATCATGAGGGGACCTAGAGGCAGGACAAGGGGGGGATGATTTGAAGCTGAGGCAGAGCATGGTTACACTGGAGCTGAGGAAGAGGCTCTTCAGTAGGAGGATGGTGAGATTCTGGAATAAGCTGCCCGGGGAGAGGTCATGTCTGCTTCCTCCCTGGGGGTAGTATCATAGAATCAGTCAGGATTGGAAGGGACCACAAAGATCATCCAGTTCCAACCCCAAATCAAGAGTGTTCTTTAATGCCAGAGGAACACCAGTGGTGGCAGGTGTTACAGCAGCTGCCCTGTGAATGTGGGAGTCTCCTCTTGCCAAATCCCTGCCCAGGCAAGCTTACTGCAAGCACACCTTGCCCTTAAGAAGCTGTTAGCATCCCTCCAGGCTTGGTTTGTAGTGCCCTTGGCAGGGAGGTTAGAGCAGATGATCTCTGAGGTCACTTCCAACCTAAGCCATTCTGTGATTCTCTGACCTTGGAAACTGCATTAACTCTTAGTTTATGGCTGAGAACACAGAGCACATGGGGAGGAGAAGAGGGAAGACTCCTCCATGTGAGTTGGTTTGTGAAGGTTGAGGATTAGCTGGCTTTGTGATGCCAGTGCTGTCAGGTGGCACATGGGTTTCCCTCTAGTCCTTTTCAGAAAGCTGTGCTTGAGAGAGGCTCTTGTGCATGTTGTTTGGAAAAGCAGCAGCTGAAAAATGTTTAGGAAAATAATGGCACTGAAAACAAAGTAATGGAAAAATAGTTTTCCAATTAAAATGAGTTTTTCAGATGCCTTCCTTAAACTTCCACAGTGTTTTCTCAGAGGTTGTCTTTGTTTGACTCTAGAAATTCTATCAGCAGGATTTCCCAAGCTCCTCTCATACTGGGCAGTGGAGAATCTCTTGGTCCTTATCCTTCTGTTTCACTTGAGGATCTGGAGTAGAGCAGGGACAACAACTTGGTGTGATCTGTTAAAATTAGACTTCAGGATTTTTGAAAACCAAAGAACTTCAGATCCTTAGCTCTGATGAGAAATCAGGTTTGGCGTCTGCATATGGTGATAATAATTAGCTTATAATTGATGGCTCCAACATAGAATCCTAGAATCAGTCCGGGTTGGAAGGGACCACAAGGATCAGCCAGTTCCAAACCCCCCTGCCATGCCCAGGGGCACCCTACCCTAGATCAGGCTGCCCACAGCCTCTGCCAGCCTGGCCAAAAACACCTCCAGGCATGTGGCCCCAGCTACCTCCCTGGGCAACCCATTCCAGGCTCTCACCACTCAGAAAAGCAAAGACACAGTTTGAAGTGAACTCTGCTCCCAAGTCCATCTCCTCTTGTGTTGATCCCAGAAGTCAGTTATGATTCATTATTTGCTGCATCTTTGTCTTCGTGTGGCAGGATGGATGAGGTTCACTGCTGGGTCCGTCCGACAGCTTCACTTGTCTAAGCCTGTGGCTGACAAATCGTAGCTGGCTGACCCCAGCAAGAGAGTTCACTGGGAAATAGCCTCCTTGTTGCATCCACTGATTTCATTACTTGCTTCTTATTTGATTTAATGCATCCTACCTGTGCCACGTGAATTGGTTTCAAATGAATGCCTGTGTTGTCTGAAGCTGTAATCTGCCAGCTCGGTGTGTGTGACGTTGCTGAATGCCTTCAGAGAGGATGAAAGCTTGGAAAGGATTTGTGCTTTTACTTTTGCACTGCTCCCTGTGCTACATTAACATGTGGTAATATCAGCAAGGTTGCTTTCTGGGGGACAGCTTGCAGGATTTTGCAGTAACTGTCTGCAGTTTTGGAGCCCCCAACACAAGAAGGACATGGAAGTGTTTGAGCCAGTGCAGAGGAGGCCACCAAGATGCTGAGAGGGCTGCAGCAGCTCTGCTGTGAGGACAGGCTGAGAGAGTTGGGGCTCTTCATTCTGTAGAAGAGAAGGCTTCCAGGAGACCTTGGAGTGGCCTTCCAGTACATGAAGGGAGCTACAGGAGGGCTGGGGAGGGGCTATTCACGAGGTCTTGTAATGAGAGGATGAGGAGGAATGGGTTTAAAGTGGCAGAGGGGAGATTGATGCTGGATGTTAGGAGGAAGTTCTTCACAGTGTGGGTGGTGAGACACTGGCACAGGTTGCCCAGGGAGACTGTGGAGCACAGAAGCACAGAATGTGATCCTTGATCATCTGTGCTCCAGAACCTCTCTGGAGGTGCTGAAGACCAGGTTGGATGAGTCCTTGAGCAACCTGATCTAGTGGGAGGTGTCCCTGCCTATGGCAGGGGATTGGGACTGGATGAGTTCCAACCTAAACCATTCTATGATTCTCTTCCATTCCATTCTCTTCCCTTCCATTCCATTCTTGAGCGACCTGTTCTAGTGGGAGGTGTCCCTGCCTATGGCACAGGGGGGTTGGAACTGCATAAGCTTTGAGGTCCCTTCCAAGCTAAACTGTTCTATGATTCCATGATTTTCAGCCATTATTTGGAAGAAGGAAGGGTGTTTGCAGCACTCTGAGATGACATCAGGTTGGGAGGGGTTGCAGACACTTGGGAGAGCAGGGTCAGGGGTTCAGAGTGACCTTAAGAAATTGGAGAGCATGTCCAGATAAGGGATAAAAGCAGTCAGAGAGTGCTTCACTTGCAAAGAAGAAACCAAAATGCAGTCAGGTTTAAGGTGGAGAGGGATGAGAGAGAGGATTTTTAGTGGACCTCAAATGAATCATCAGCGAGAGGCTGTTGCAAAAGGGACAAACCTCGTTTGGAGTTTTATTGAAGGAGTGTCCCCTGTAAGGTAGCAGGAGGTGACTTTCTTGTGCGTGGCACTGCTGAGGCATCGTTGGTGTCACTGAACCCTGGTTTGGGTGCCCCTGCTCAGGGAAGGACACAGGCACACTGGAAAAGCGTCCTAAGAGAAGCAGCAAGAAGAGATTGAAGAAACATGAGAGGAGGCTGAAAGAATTAAACTTATTCAGTGCAACAGAAAGCAAACTCTTGTGCAATCCAGCAGCCTGCCAACATCTAATAGTGCTTATTAAAGCCCCAGATTTCTCTGGCAGTTTAATTTACTGATTTGCTAATTTGCCAGGATGATTTGGGCTGGATGTTGAGAAAACATCCTGTTATCATCGTGAAACTGTCGCAAGACCACCTAGGGAGGCCAGGAAACCTTCCCTGCAAGTTGTTCCAGATAAGATAAATGATGCTCTGTCAGGACAGGGCCCCCGGGTCTGTTGTTGCCCACTGCTTTTGGTTTGTAGCCCTCCTTGGTGTGTGGTTTGCTGACCTTGGAGAAGAGGAGGGAGCAGCTCAAATGGTTTGTAAAAGATAGGGACAGAGGTGGCAGGGCTGTAGCAGATGGAGGTGGGAAGAGGAATTGAGCTCATGGAAGGAGTTTGGAACTAGGTGGCCTTTGACGTCTCTTCCAACCTAAACCATTCAGTGATTCTGTGTCTGGATGGGAAAATGCTTGTGGAGGAGAGACCCACGTGGCATCGAGGTGGGTGTTGGGATGGACAATAAGTGTGAAAGAGCCAGAGGTTTTTCCTTGCCACCCAGCTCTTCTATGTTTCTCCTCCCTGGAGTCAGCAGGTAAGTGGAGGAGATTTATGGCCAAGGTGTGCAGTGTCACTCCCATCTTAGTGGCTGGTCCTTAGGAGGAGAGCCTGCCACTGGTTGTTGGTCAAGTCAAGTAGCAAGGAGGTGTTTGGTGGCTCAGAATTGTTGAACTTTGTTGGTGACCCAAGCAAAGAGTTCTCCAGGCTCTGATTTATTTTCTTTGGAAAGAAATTCTTCAAGTCACCTCTCACCCTGGGAACCTGCCACAGTGCAGGTTGTGCATATGAAGTGGAGTCCATCTGCCTGTGTCTGCTTACGTAGGTGTTATGGGATGGGATTATTTTCCACAGGCCCTGCAGAACAGCAGGAATGGCTGCAAAGTGAGTGGCTGAAGTGATAGAAACAAATCGGAGTGGGGTCCAGTGGTGGGAAGTGCATCCTTTACAACAGGCTGCGTCCTCACCCTGCCTCTTTACAATCCCTTGTGAGAGTTCTCTGGGTTGTGACTGTTGTCCTATGTGGTGGTTTAGGAGTTAACCTGCCCCCCTCTCCCCCACATACAACTTTGAAATAACTCAGGCTAGGACTCAGTCAGCTGGAAGTTAAGGAAATGAAGCTTGATATTTACAGCTGTGCACAATGTACAAGCAGATATTTACACATACAGACAGTGAAACGGTAATCCAGAAACACCACAGCCCTCCCAGAGATCAAAATCCCTAAGAGGGGTTTCTAACCACCCCTACCACCTTCCCCCTTTCCCCCAATCTTATCTCACCATCTTTCCACAGTGGTGGAAAGTGCATCATTAACAACAGGTTGTGTCCTCACCCTGCCTCTTTACAATCTCTTGTGTAACTCTCTGGGTTGTGAGTGTTGTCCTGTAACCAGCGTAAACACAGAAAAACCCAACCAAAACCAGCCTGGCCTTAGCCTGGCATTGGTGCTAAAGGGTGACACACACATACCCATTGGGTCAGGGCTCTGGACTAGTCATCTGCGAGCCCTTTCTCACACCCACCAGCATCCTGTGTCTGCCCTGGATGCTGAAAGCAGAGGATGGAGGAGGAAATTGTGTCAGGCAGACAGCCCCGGAGCAAACTCATGGCCACGCAGAACAGATCACCCTGGGCAAGCCATGGAGCCCATGGTCCACGCTGCAAGGAGTTGAAATAAAAGCAGGGAAAGGAGGAATTCAAGCCAGGCTGAAGTTGTTGCTCGGCTTTTACTATTACTCATGCTCTGAAATCTGCAGCAGGGAGGCAGTTACACAACTGCTGTGGCAGGGCTTTTTTTTGGTCCCTGCCCTGGGCTTCTCCAGGCGCTGCAGTTGCAGTGCCTGTTTTCTCCTCAAGCACTGCTAATCCTCAGCTCCAGACAGTGGCTTGCAAAGCTCAGTCACAGGATTCACGGATGTTAGGAGAGAAGCAGGGACAGGCAGCCAAAACCCCGACAGCACAAAGATGCTGCTCCCGGGTTTGGCTCAGTGTGAGCCTCTGGCAGGATGGGGCAGATGAAGGCGCCTGTGGCACCGCTGCAGCTCGCTTGGCTGCGGTGCTTGTGCTTGCTCTTGCTGGTCTTTAGAGATGGTGAGGTGCTTGTGCCGTGGTGAGGTACTTCTGCCTGCCTTGTCAAGCTGCTTCTGCCATGGAGAGGTGCTTGTGCCTGCCATGGTGAGATGCTTGTGCCTTGGTGCCAGTCTCTCACCTCCCTCACTGCAAAGAACTTCCTCCTAACATCCAGCATCAATCTCCCCTCTGCCAGTTTAAACCCATTCCTCCTTGTCCTGTCATTACAAGACCTTGTCAATAGTCTCTCCCCAGCCCTCCTGTAGCCCCCACCAGATATTGGAAGGTCACTCCAAGGTCTCCTGGAAGCCTTCTCTTCTCCAGGCTGCAGAGCCCCCAACACTCTCAGCTTGTCCTCTGAGCAGAGCTGCTGCAGCCTTCTGAGCATCTTGGTGACATCCTCTGCACTGGCTCCAACACTTCCATGTCCTTCTTGTGTTGGGGGCTGCAGAGCTGCAGACAGTGCTGCAGGTGGGGTGTGAGGAGAGCAGAGCCAAGGAGCAGAATCCCCTCCCTTACCCTGCTGCCCACAGCTGCTCTTGCTGCAGCCCAGCACACAGTTGCTGTCTGGGCTGCACTCACACTGCAGGCTCACTTTGAGCTTTTCATCAGCCCAGAACCCCAGGTCCTGTTCCTCAGGGCTGCTCTCAGCCATTCACTGGCACGGGTTACCCGGGGAGGTTGTGGCTGCTCTCTCCTTGGAGATGTTCAAGGCCAGGATGGATGAGGTCGTGAGTGACCTGTTCTAGTGGGAGGTGTCCCTGCCTTTGGCATAGGGGGGTTGGAACTGGATGATCCTTGAGGTCTCTTCCAACCTAAACCATTCTGTGGTTCTGTGATTCCCCACCCATCCTGTATTTGTGCTTGGGATTGCACCCACCCAGGTGCAGGACCTTACACTTGGCCTTGTTGAATGCCATGAGGTTGGCCTGGGCTTGATTTCTGAGGCTCTCTTCAGGATCAGGCCTCCATGATGATTTCAGCAGTTGGTAAAGCACAGAGCCAAAAGATTTCCACGACAGAAAATCTTTTCCTTGTGGTTCTGTACATTCTGTTTACGTAGCTCTTTCCTTGGGAGTTCTTTTCCTGTGGTTATGTACACTTTTTTTTAAAATTTTTTTAATGTAGCTATGAAAAGATGGATCCCTAAAATAATGGATGTATAAGACTGATTAGTGTAGCAAAGGAATTCTGGCATTGGATTCTTTGGATTGTACCTTGAGAAGGAAAATGCTGGCTTTGAGTGGTTCCATCTCCTGTATCATGCAGATTCTTCTATTTGTGTTTGAAATCCCTTAAAGTTTTGTGGTGTAGCTCTTGTGTGGTAGACATGGTTACTGCACACTGAATTCCTGCTCTAAAATATAGAGGAAATGAAGAGGATAACATGGGAGACCAAATGGAGACTGCAGTATGACAAATGGCACTGGGGTTTATCCCTCGGATGGAGCCCAGCCCTTCTGATGCTTGGAAGCCAAAGTTGGCACCCCACAATGTAGAGAAGTCAGCATTTGTGTTCTTCTGTAGAGAGGGAGGGTTTTTTTTTTGCAGTTCATTGGTAGCTAAACTGCCTTGGAGGAAAACCTCCTGAAGATGGAGAAACCTCCTGCCTTGGAGGAAAACCTCCTGAAGATGGAGAACCAGGAGGTTCCAGCTCAACACCAGAGGCAACTTCTTGACTGGAAGGGTCCCAGAGCACTGGCACAGGCTGCCCAGAGAGGTTGTGGAGTCTCCTTCTCTGGATACTGTCAAAGTCTGTCTGGATGTGTTCCTCTGTGATCTGTGCTAGATTGTCTGGTCCTGAAGATGGAGAAAGAGGAGTTTGTTGTATTGCCATACATCAGCAGATGTACGCATGGCAGCCATGGGCTGGTGCTTCACTTCTCTTGCTGTCCTACTCTTTAACTGCTCTCCTGCCTGGCAGGTTTTCTTCAGTATAGTTTTTCAGGGCTTAAAAAAGGCTTTTGGGGAGCTTGTGCCAAAACCAGAAAGTCTCCTGAAAGGAGAACTACAGTAAGAGAACTAATCTGTCCAGTCTAATCTAGGGTAGGGTGTCCCCGGGTATGGCAGGGGGGTTGGAACTAGGTGATCCTTGTGGTCCCTTCAAACCCTGACTGGTTCTGATTCTAAGAAGTGATTTATGGGGGGAGAAACTCCCTGGGTACCACTGGGTCATGGCTTCAGCAGTGACAGCCACTGGTGAGCACCATGGTTCCTTCTTCACTGCCTCAGCCCAAGGGAAATTGTGTTGCAAAAGAGAGATGGGACCTGGGCAAAGTTTTCACTCTTGAGTTCAGGTCAGTGTCTGCCATCTGGGGAGCTGTGGAACATAATCCTCAGTCTCAAACTGCATCAGGGCAGGTTCAGGCTGGACATTAGGAAGAAGTTCTACATGGAGAGAGTGATTGGCATTGGAATGGGCTGCCTGGGGAGGTGGTGGAGTCGCCACCCCTGGAGATGTTTAAGAGGAGGCTGCATGAGGCACTAAATGCCATGAGTTAGTTAATGAGAAGTGTTAGGTGACAGGTTGGATTTGATGATCTTGGAGGTTTTTTCCTAACCTGGTTGATTCTGTGATAAGGAGCAATGGATGGAAGCTGCAGCACAGGAGGTTCCAGCTCAACACAAGGGGCAACTTCCTGACTGGAAGGGTCCCAGAGCACTGGCACAGGCTGCCCAGAGAGGTTGTGGAGTCTCCTTCTCTGGACACTGTCAAAGTCTGTCTGGATGTGTTCCTCTGTGATCTGTGCTAGATTGTCTGGTCCTGCTGTGGCAGAGGGGTTGGACTGGATGATCTCTTTGTGTCCCTTCCAACCCCTGACATCCTGTGAGCCTGTGTGTGTTGCACTGGGTGATGAAAATATCTTAGTCCGTACAGAAGACTGAGTGATTTGATGTCCAAGCATATGATAACTAAAACCACTTGACTGGTATGGAAGGGAGGAGGTTTGGCAGAGCAGAGGCAGCTGCAGGGCAGAGTTACAACCCCCTAGGACAGAGCAGTGCATTGGTGTTGTGCTTAGCTGTGGTCAACTCTAGCTGGTCCTTGCTGTCACAGTAGCAAATGCATCAAAGCTTTCCAGGAAGGGGAGCTCTGAGTTTGAGTAGCAGACTTGTATTAGTCATCAGTCACGCAGAGGAGGAGGTGATGTCTTCACAAATGCAAACAGCAGGGACTGCAGTAACTTTTTTTGGGGGGAAGGACCCCAAAGCAGATTGGCATAAGGCATTAAGAGTTTCTTCTCACTGCTACTTACCTCCTTCCATCACCAGTTGGTTGTTTTTTACTTCTGTGGTCTGTGTGTTGGACTTCTGCTTTGGAATACCCCCAAGGTGGAGGCTGTGACAAGAATGTGACAGTTTTGCAATGCTTGAATAAAACACACTTGATCAGCTGTGCCAGAGAGAGCAGATGGAAGCAAGTTCTCAACCAGGCTTTCTCTTGCACAGCTGACAGAGTCCTTCTCCTTCCACCCCCTTTCTGCTTTGCTTCTGCATTACATCTACGCCTCGAATAAGCATCTGCTGGATGCAGCTAACTTTCTGATTTCCCCTTGAGCAGTGGTGAAATTGGCTGCTCCCTCCCTTCTTCCTTGCTGTGTTTATCATCCGAGTGCCAGCGATGCGCTCAGGGAAAATGAAGGCGGTAGCTGTGCCCAGGAGACTAATCCCAAGGATGGAGCCAATGTTTCTGAGCTATCTCGTTTGCTTTCTCCTCTGCTTGTGTGGTTTGCAGCAGAGGGTTTGTTGCTAGCTGGTGTTTAACCCAAGTTAGGCTTGCAGATCTTTTTACTCTGCTCTCGTCAGACCCCACCTGCAGTACTGTGTGCGGTTCTGCAGCCCCCAGCACAAGAAGGACATGGAACTGCTGGAGAGAGTCCAGAGGAGGGCCACAAAGATGATCAGAGGGCTGGAGCAGCTCTGCTATGAGGACAGGCTGAGGGAGTTGGGGCTGTTCAGCCTGGAGAAGAGAAGGCTTCCAGGAAACCTTATAGAAACCTTCCAGTATCTGAAGGGGATCTACAGGAGGGCTGGGGAGGGACTGTTCACAAGGTCTTGTAATGACAGGACGAGGGGGAATGGGTTCAAACTGGCAGAGGGGAGATTGAAATGGGATGGTAGGAGGAAGTTCTTCACAGTGAGGGTGGTGAGACACTGGCACAGGTTGCCCAGGGAGGTTGTGGCTGCTCCCTCCCTGGAGGTGTTCAAGGCCAGGTTGGGTGAGGCCTTGAGCAACCTGTTCCAGTGGGAGGTGTCCCTGCCTATGGCACAAGGGAGTTGGAAGTGGCTGAGCTTTGAGGTCTCTTCCAACCTAAACCATTCTATGAGCTGCAGAAGGAACCAATGCTTCACGTAGGATTTGCTCAGCCTACTTAGACATCACGTGTTAGAGGTGTTAACTAATATATTTGTGAATAATACAATTCAAGGAACTGTTTTCCTGAAGTTAGAATTAAAAAAAAAAAAACAAAACAAAACAGTAGTTTGGGTGGGTTGGTTTGTTTGGTGTATTTTAGGCAAAAACTCGTTTTCAGACAAGCACTTTTCTTCCTTTGGTTTCCTACAGTTATTTACTATCTGGTTTTTGGAACATGAATCTTTGAGAAATAAGAATCATGTGAATTTTTATAGAATCGTAGAATGGGTTAGGTTGGAAGAGACCTCAAAGCTCAGCCAGTTCCACCCCACCCTGTGCCATAGGCAGGGACACCTTCCACTAGATCAGGGGGCTCAAGGCCTCAGCTAACCTGGTGCTGAACAATTCCAGGGAGAGAGCAGCCACAACCTCCCTGGGCAACCCATTTCAGTGTCTCACCACCCTCACTGGAAAGAACTTCCTCCTAACATCCACTTTAAAGGAAGTTCTTGCTCCCTAAAGACTTGGCCCACAACACTTCTGTGCCTCCCTCTCCTGAAGCATTTCCTTCTGCTCTGCTGCAGACACCCAACACTGCTTGCAGATACCACAGTGCTGGGTCTGCCCATCTTTCATCAGCTGGCTCTGCTCTCCTTCCTGATAGGTTGCCCTTGCAGCTGATGAGATAAGGCAGGAACATTGAAGCCTCACCCTCACTAGCTCATTAGCCTGAGCCCTGGTACTGAGTCTGCTTAGCATCAAGCAGCTTGTTTTTCTGCTGTCTGAGACTGCACTTACCTCCATAAATCACATGGAGATCATAACCCTGACTTGCTTGACACTGAACTTTTGCTTAGTTTCTTAACACAGCTGGGCTCATTGAATGCCCAAAAGTGATGGAGAAGCAGATTATTTCCAAAATACACATTTTTGGTTTGTTTTTTTTTTTTTTTTTTCAAAGGCTGGAGGGGTGCAATTGTCTGAAACATTGATTTCAGTCAGAGCTTCTCCTGGAAATGCAGAAATCTCCTGCTCTGGCAGGGGGTTGGACTCGATGAACTCCATGAATCCCTTCCAACCCCTAACATCCTGTGATTTCTTCCACCTCTCCAAAATACTGCACTGCCTATCCCAGTGATTCTTAACAAAGGCATGGGCAGGGGATGGGCTGTTAGAGATGAAATAAGAGCTTCCTGGTGTTTTGTTCCACTGTTTTTGTTTTCAATTCTCTGGCCATAACAGGGTGAGGACTTGCATGCTTACCCTTTGCCCAGGAGGAGATGAGCAAGTCTGAGCTTCAAGTGGGACTTTTTCAGGCTATCAGATAGTGACAGGACTAGGGGGAATGGAGCAAAGCTGGAGGTGGGAGAAAGCCCTGCTGCCTACCAGCTGGAGCAAGAGAAAAGGTGATCCAAGACCAAGCTCTGGCACTGCCTGGAGCTCTGTGATGGAGCAAAGCTGGAGGTGGGGAGATTCAGGTTAGATGTGAGGAAGAAGTTGTTGAGCATGAGAGTGGTGAGAGGCTGGAATGGGTTGCCCCTGCAGGGAGGTGTTTGGGGCCAGATCCCTGGAGGTGTTTTTGGCCAGGCTGGCAGAGGCTGTGGTCAGGCTGCTCTAGGGTAGGGTGTCCCTGGGCATGGCAGGAGGGTTGGAACTGCCTGATCCTTGTGGTTCCTTCCAGCCCTGTCTGATTCTATGATTCCATGAGGAGCAAAACCACCAGTGGTAACTGCTTGGAGCCTTTTAAGAGAGAGAGAGAGTTGCTTACACCACTTCCAAGTATTGATACCTGCTGATGCCCTAAGGGAGGCATTGGCTGTCAAGATTGGGGTCTTCAGTGAATCACAGAATGGTTAAGGTTGGAAAGGACCTCAAAGCTCAGCCAGTTCCAACCCCCCTGTGCCATAGGCAGGGACACCTCCCACTAGATCAGG
>VWZI01019563.1:45210-66639 GCA_013396835.1 Psilopogon haemacephalus
GGTGGAAAAAGACTTTTTCCGTGATGGAAAGGTAGGAGAGGGACATGGGAGCCAGGTGGTGACTGGCCCCTGATCAGGCAAGATGTCTCAGAAATGTCTTCTGAGAATCACAGAGTGTTAAGGGCTGGAAGGGGTCCTTAAAAGGTCATTGAGTTCAACTCCCTCCTGCCAGGGACAGGTTACCTAGAACAGGTCACACAAGGAATGCATCCAGGTTAGTGTGTTTGAAAATCCCCAGAGAAGGAGGCTCCACAACCTCTCTGGGCAGCCTACTCAGGTTAGCTTTGAAAAGCCCCAGAGAAGGAGGCTCCACAACCTCTCTGGGCAGCCTGTTCAGGTTAGCTTTGAAAGTCCCCAGAGAAGGAGGCTCCACAACCTCTCTGGGCAGCCTGCTCAGGTTACTTTTGAAAGTCCCCAGAGAAGGAGGCTCCACAACCTCTCTGGGCAGCCTACTCAGGTTAGCTTTGAAAGTCCCCAGAGAAGGAGGCTCCACAACCTCTCTGGGCAGCCTACTCAGGTTAGCTTTAAAAGTCCCCAGAGAAGGAGGCTCCACAACCTCTCTGGGCAGCCTACTCAGGTTAGCTTTGAAAGTCCCCAGAGAAGGAGCCTCCACAACCTCTCTGGGCAGCCTGTTCAGGTTAGCTTTGAAAGTTCCCAGAGAAGGAGGCTCCACAACCTCTCTGGGCAGCCTGCTCCAGGGCTCCAGCACTGTCACCATACAGAAGTTTCTCCTTGTGTTGAGGTGGAACCTTCTCTGTTCTAGCCTGTACCTGTTGTTCCTTGTCCTATCATTGGAGGGTCCTGGTTCTGCTTTTTGTGGGCAGGCACTGCAGAGGACCATGCGAGCTGGAGGGGGTTAGAGGACTCCTCAGCCAAGAGTGCCACGCAGGGGGAGAGGAAGGAAGACCTGAGGAACAGAGGCTGAACTCACTTATCTTACCATGTGATAGAGGTCATCCCAGTCCCATTTGTCTCACAGATTGTCCAGTGCCATCCTGTTCTTATGCAAAGAGGTCTGTGCATTAAGTCCCATCAGGTTCCAAGCAGGAAGATGTCTGTGAGTCAGGAAATACATGACCTGTGTGTCCAGAAAAAGCCATCAAAGTCCACTGCTTGCAGCTCCAGCTGGTGTCCTAAGGCCCTCTTTGAAGATTTAGTCTGCTCTTGTTTCAGGGGCAAACAGAAAATCCTTTGGGATTGGGTTTTTTTGGTGCCTGAGGATGTGCTCCCATGATTCATGCTAGGTCTGAGCTGCAGACATTCAGGCTTCTGCATGGAAAATAGCTGCCTCTCTCCTGGCAGCTTTTCAAAGGCTGGCTATTGAAATTCTGTTCCCAGAGGCTGTTTCCTATCCCTTCTGCCATCTCAACTCTGCTGCATCCTCTGCTCACACCTCAAAGACTCAGGGTGCCCAGCATCAAAGGGCTGTGATCACTGCAAGGCAAGGCAGTGCAGGAAGGTTTTATTAGCTTCAGGGACCCCCAGCCTGGGATCTGTCGCTGGGCTTCTCTTAGCATAGGGAGGCTAAAGGAAGAAAGGAAACACAGAATGTTAGGGGCTGGAAGGGACCTTCAGACATGATCCACTCCATCCCCCCTGCCAAAACAGCATCAAAGGGCTGTGATCACTGTAGGCAAGGCAGTGTGTGAAGGCTTTATCATCTTCAGGGACCACCAGCCTGAGGTCCTGGCATAGGGAGGCTAAAGAAAGAAAGGAAACAGAATGTTAGGGGTTGGAAGGGACCTTCAGAGATCATCAACCACCCCCCCCCTGCCAAAGCAGCATCAAAGGGCTGTGATCACTGTAGGCAAGGCAGTGTGTGAAGGTTTTATCATCTTCAGGTACTGCCAGCATAGAGAGGCTAAAGGAAGAAAGGAAACACAGAATGTTAGGGTTTGGAAGGGACCTTCAGACATCATCAACTCCAACCCCTCTCTTGCCAAAGGACGATCACCTAGAGCAGGTCACACAGGAATGCATCCAAGTGGGTTTTGAAGGTCTCTAGAGGAGACTCCACAACCTCTCTGGGCAGCTTGTTCCAGGGCTGTGTCGCCCTCACCATAAAGAGCACTTAGTGCCATTGGCTAGAGCTGGGTGCTAGGTTGGACTTGGATGATCTCAGAGGTCTCTTCCAACCTGGCTTGTTCTGTTCTGTTCTGTTCTGTTCTGTTCTGTTCTGTTCTATTCTATTCTATTCTATTCTATTCTATTCTATTCTATTCTATTCTATTCTATTCTATTCTATTCTATTCTATTCTATTCTGTTCTATTCTGTTCTGGTCTGTTCTTTTCTATTCTGTTCTGTTCTGTTCTGTTCTGTTCTATTCTGTCCTGTCCTGTTCTGTTCTATGCTATTCTGTCCTGTCCTGTTCTGTTCTGTTCTATGCTATTCTGTCCTGTCCTGTTCTATTCTAGTCTGTTCTGTTCTATTCTAAGAAGCTTCTCCTCACATTGAGGTGGAACCTCCTGTGTGCCATCTTGTACCCATTGTTCATTGTCCTGTCACTGGGCACTACCAAAAAGAGCCTGTCCCCTTCATCCTGACACCCACCCCTTAGGTACTTACAAGCACTGATAAGCTCCCCACGGGGAGGAACATTTTTGCTCCCCACAATGCACAGATGCCCTCAAAACCCCAGGACAAGCTCATGTCAGGTTTCTCCACTCCCCAAGCCCTGATGTGGAGGTGCTTTTTAATGGCCTCTCCTCTCCAGCCTTCACTGGCTGTACCTGCAGTCTCCAATCCTGAGTAAAGAGGAGCAGACTTCAGTGCCTCAGTCTCAGGCTGTGCACAGCAAGGTTTGTGTTTTGAGTGTCTGTGGACCACCCAGTTTCCTGAGAGCAAGCAGTAAACCTCCCTCAAATCCTGTCTGGGCTCGTTTTGGCCCGGGGAGTGCTTGTATATAGCAGTGGTTTTCTTTGGATTTTGCTGGTGATGGTTGTCATTGTTTCCTGCATTAAGACTTCTGAGATAAATGCTTCATTCCTGAGTGCTTTCAGCTAATAAGGAATATCTGAAGCAGCACCTTAAACTTCAGTGTTGTTCTCTCATTAGTTTTGGGTTTTTGGGCGTGTTTTTTTTTTTTTTTTTTTTTTTTTTTTTTTTTTTTTTTTTTATATAGAAAAAAAATACCCCAGACAGTCTCAATACTTGGCAGAGACACAGGACAGAGGAGAGAACTGGCTGGGTAATGGGAAAAATGCTCAAATCTCTTTTGACTCTGTGCCAATGTCTATAATGCATTTTCAGTGAGTGACTCAATTGATTCTATTAAAGGGGAAAAAAAAAAATATACTGTTCATTCAGGCTCCTGGAGCTGCTCCTCCTGGCCAGCGACCCACAGGCTTCGACCTCTTTGCTTGCTTGCCATAGTTAGTGAACAGGGTGCTTAGTTAGTGATGTCCACTGGTACATACTGGTGTCAGTCAGGAGTATTAGAGAGTCATGAAATGGCCCAGGTTGGAAGGCATCCCAGAGGTCATCTGCTCCAACCTCCCTGCTGTAGGCAGGAACACCTCTCACCTAGACTTAGTTGCTCAACTTCATCCAACCTGGCCTTGAATGCCCCCAGGGAGGAGGCAGCCACAGCCTCCCTGGGCAACCTATTCCAGCATCTCACCACACTCCTACAGAAGAACTTTTTCCTCAGCTCCAGTCTAACCCTGCTCTGCCTCAGCTTCAAGCCATTCCCTCTTGGCCTGTCTCTAGGTACCCTCATGAGAAGTTCCTCTGCAGCATTCTTGCAGAATCCTTTCAGGCACTGGCAGGCAGCTCCCAGGTCCCCCTGGAGCCTTCTCCTCTCCAGGTTGCACACTCCCAGCTCCCTCAATGTGTCCTCACAGCAGAGCTGCTCCACCCCTTGGATCATCTTTGTGGCCTCCTCTGGACTCACTCCAGCAGCTCTGTGTCCTTCTTATGCTGGGGACACCACAACTGGAGGCAGTATTCGAGGTGGGGTCTCACCAGAGCAGAGCAAAGGGACAGAATCACCTCTCTTAAGGGTAGTTCTCTTAAATTTGATGGACATGCATTGTTTAAGTGAAGGGAGAGTCAAGTTCAGCATGGTGAGGAAGGAATGGTGAAGAATGCTTTGAGTGAAGGGAGAGTCAAGCTCAGCATGGTGAGGAAGGAATGGTGAAGAATGCTTTGAGTGAAGGGAGAGTCAAGCTCAGCATGGTGAGGAAGGAATGGTGAAGAATGCTTTGAGTGAAGGGAGAGTCAAGCTCAGCATGGTGAGGAAGGAGTTAGGTGCAGATCAGTCAGAAGGAAGTAGAAGTTGACTCCGTATCTGAAATGTCTTGCATGGACTTGAGCACATTTGCCTTAGTCCCCTTATGTGTGCCCAGGTTCAAGCTCTAGATTTGCCTTCAATAAAATGTAAGGTGGAGTGCTGGGGAAAAAAAAAAATTCTGCTGTGTCTGGAGAGATAAGAACACTGACATTGTATTTATTGACTTTACAGTCATAATGTGGTCTCTATTGACTTTGCAGCTCTTTTAAGACTGGAATAGCTTATGTGTGCTGTGCAGTGAAGGACAGATACCCCTCAGCCTCCTTGAGCCTTCTTCTCCTGAAAGCTGAACCACCATCCCCTTGCCCATGCATTTAGAATTCAGCATCTTTGTGCCACTCTGGGAAACAAACAAACAAAAAAATGCTTGTTCTGAGTCCTTGCATCTAGAAACCTTTGTCAGGCTTCAGACTGCTTCTGCTTCCCTCTCCCCCTCTCATTTTATACATATATATATATATATATATATATGTAAAAGGGATATGAAATGCACAAAAGTGTGGGGAGCAGAAGTGCAAGGAAAGGGAGGTTCTGGGATCTCTGTAGTTGAAGATGTGCATAATGCATATGGAGGAGCAGAGGCAGCGAGCAACAGGGAGGAAATGTGCACCAGATCTAAGCAAGAGCACAACCCTGTGAGGAGAGGCTGAGGGAGCTGGGGGTGTGCAGCCTGGAGAGGAGGAGGCTCAGAGGTGACTTCATTGCTCTTTACAACTACCTAAAGAGAGGTTGTAGCCAGGTGGGGTTGGGCTCTTCTGCCAGGCAACCAGCAACAGAACGAGGGGACACAGCCTCAAGCTGTGCCAGGGGAGGTTCAGACTGCATGTTAGGAGGAAGATGTTGGCAGAGAGAGTGACTGGCATTGGAATGGGCTGCCCAGGGAGGTGGTGGAGTTGCTGTCCCTGGGGGTGTTGAAGATAAGCCTGGATGGGGCACTTAGTGCCACTGGCTAGGACTGGGTGCCAGGTTGGACTGGATGATCTTGGAGGTCTCTTCCAACCTGGATGATTCTGTTCTGTTCTGTTCTATTCTATTCTAAGACAGCCTGTGAAATTGCAGGGAGCTAGGGAGGGAAGTCCATGTGGGACATGCACTGATGTTACCCTAAGACCTGGCTCTGGTAGAGCATGAGGTCTCCTTCCCTGTCTCCTCCAGCAAGAGCTGCTGTCTGAAGAAGGTCACAGCATCCTCACTGCTGGAGGATTTTAAGGACACATAGGATTAAGGTCTCTCAGATGATAGCTGAGCCTGACTTGGAGCAGCAGGAAGGGACTAGCTGACCTGTCAAAGGCCCTTCCAAGCCCATTTTGTCATCACAGAAGTATGGGGGAGAACAAAAGGAAGAAAAATGTATTGCAGAAAGCAGCTGACAGGTCTGAGGGAGCAGAGCTCTGAGTCTGTGGTGAGCAGGAGGTGAGTGGAGGTGCTGGCAGGAGCCCCTCTGATGAAGGGCAAGGAGCACCAGCCAACATCTGCAAGTAAGTTCCATGATCTCAGTGAGAAACAGAAGGAGGCCATGGGTCATTAGTCAAAGCAGCAAGTCAGGTCAAGGGTAGGAGAGGCTTTACTGAAAGGAAAAAAAAGGAAGAAACAAAGCATTTCATAACAGGGGAGAAGGGAGCACATTGAGGGATTGAGACTTAAGGGACTGCAAAAATGGAGCAAGGTCACGGAGGAGATCTCAAGACAGGTCAGAGGCAAAAAATAAACAGTCTCAGTTTGACAGAGGGAGAAGGAAAATGTGATTCAGGAGAGAAGAGGAAAACCAGAGAGTGGTTTGAATGATGAGTTCTTAGGTAAAGTCAAAGTCATCCTTTTCAGTAGCTTTTAGCTCCAGCATAATGTGCAAGATTCTTTGTGTGGAGGCAAATCAGAAAGGGGAAAAAAAAAAATCTGTGGATGTTGTGACATGGGACATGAGATAGCAACATGTGAGATTCTCTGTGTGGAGGCAAATTAGGAAGGGAAAAAAAATCTCTGGATGTTGTGACATGGGATTGCAACGTGCAAGGTTCTCTATGTGGAGGCAAATCAGGAGGGGGAAAAAAAATCTCAGGATGTCATGACATGAGATTGCAATGTGCAAGATTCTCTGTGTGAAGACAAATCAAGAGGGGAAAATTCATCTCTGGATGGGACATGGGACGTGGGATTGCAACGTGTGAGATTGTGTGGAGGCAAATCATGAGGGGGGGAAAAAAAATCTGGATGTTGTGACGTCGGATTGCAATGTGCAAGGTTCTCTGTGTGGAGGCAAATCAGGAAGGGAAGAAAATCTCTGGACGTTGTGACATGGGATTGTCCAACTGAGCCTTGCTTGCATTTGACAGAGGTGTTCAGTGAGCAGCAATGGCAGAGCTGCTGAAGCAGAGAGAGCTAAAAGGCTTCCAGCAGCTACTGGAAAGCAATGGGTGGTGTACACTGGATGAGCCAGGGGTTGTAGGCAGTGCAGCAGACTTCAAAGTGCTGGGCAACTCGAGCCAAGTGACAGGCAGAGGAGAAGGCTGAGAACAGCTCAGTCAACCCTGCTGAGTGACTGGAAGTCAGGGAAGAGATGAGGAAGAGGGTGAGGTGGTGGTAAGGGCTGATGTTGAAACAAGCCACGTGGTGTGCCTTGGTGTTAGAGTGGGAGTTGCTAACATCATCATCATCATCACTACTGAAGTTAGTGCAAACACAAAGTCATTCTCACCATGACCTGGGCATTGCCCTAGCCCTAGGTTTCCATCTTAGCAGAGCACTGCACTGTCTCTGTCAGTGCTGTGTACAGCAGTATGGGTGGTGAGGAATTGCTGTGCTGTGGAGTGTGAACCAAAGGTGTGAAGCAAAGGAGTGTGCTGCCTGCATTGCTGCTACTAATGGAAGTAAGAACTGAAGCCAGGTTTCCTCAGTCCTCAGCTAGTAGCTGGCTCATCTGCCCTCTGAAGTCCTGCCTTGAGTAGGAGCCACCTCAAAGTCATATTTTCCACTGAGCTATCAAGTTTGGG
This sequence comes from Psilopogon haemacephalus, assembly GCA_013396835.1. Taxonomy (NCBI): domain Eukaryota; kingdom Metazoa; phylum Chordata; class Aves; order Piciformes; family Megalaimidae; genus Psilopogon; species Psilopogon haemacephalus. Next base: position 52,490 of record VWZI01019563.1, read on the forward strand.
TTTGGGTTTTGGTTTTTTTTTTGCTTATTTTAGCAGTTTGTTTAGCAATGCTAAAAAAAATTAATAATAATTGTCAGTTGCTTCTGATTTTTTTTAATTATTGGCACAAAATGAAGCCATAACTATAGGTCATGGAGCCATAGAATGGCTTAGGTTGGAAAGGACCTTAGGGATTATCTACTCCAACCTCCCCACCATGAACAGGGATGCCTCTCAGCTAGACTTGGCTGCTCTAAGCATCATCAAGCCTGGCCTTGAACACTCCCAGGGAGGCATCCACAACCTCTCGTTCTTCCAGAGTCTCACGACCCTCATATTGAAGAACTTCTTCCCAAGATCCAGTCTAACCCTACTCTCCCTCAGCACCAAACCATTTCCCCTTGTCCTACCTCTAGACACCCTTGGGAAAAGTCCCTTTGCAGCCTTCCTTCAGGATCCCTTCAGCTATTGGCAGGCAGCTCTAAGGTCCCCCCTCTAGAGTCTTCTCTTCTCCAGGCTGAACACCCCCAGCACCCTTAACCTATCCTCACAGCAGAGGTGCTTCAGCCCTTGGATCATCTCTGTGGTCCACCTCTGGATTCACTCCAACAGTTCTGTGTCCTTACTGCTGGGGACACAGCAGCATTGTCACTGAGATCTCAGCAGAGCAGAGTCAAGGTGCAATAAAGCTGGCAAAGAGCTTAGAGAATAAATCTTAGGAGGAGTGACTGAGGGAGCTGGGGATGGTGAGTGTGAGGAAGAGGAGGCTGAGACCTCATTGCTGTCTACAGCTACCTGAAGGGACATTGTGGAGAGGCTGCTGCTGGGTTCTTCTCGCAGGTAATTGGAGACAGAACAAGGGGGAATGGCCTCAAGCTGAGGCTGGGGAGGTTTAGATTGGACATTGGGAAGGAGTTTTTTCCTGGAGAGAGTGGTCAGGGACTGGAATGAGCTGCCCAGGGAGGTGGTGGAGTCCCCCAGCCTGGCTGTGTTTAAGGGTAGTTTGGATGTGGTGCTTGGGGATATGGTTGAAGGTGAATCTTGTAGAGCAGGGTTCTAGTTTGGACTTGGTGATTCCGAGGGGCTTTGCCAACCTGCATGTTGCTGTGATTCTGTGTGTGATTCTCTCTCTTGCCCTGCTGCCCACACTCCTCTGGCTGCAGCCCAGCACACAGCTGCCTGCTGGGCTGCCTGAGGGCAGCTCCGGCTCCTGGGGAGCTTCTCATCAATCAGCACCCCCAAGTCTCTTTCTTCAGAGCTGGTCAGTGCAGAGTGACACTGCAGAAGGGGCTAGGAAGCCCAAGGGAGGCCTTTGGCTGATGTGCTGTGGTGTGTTTTGCAGATAAACCGTGAGAGTTGGTGTTCCCTGGAGCCGTGTCCTGATTCTGCCCTGCTGGAGCGCAAGCGGACGAGGGAGTCTCCAGGTGAGCAGTGTGGCAGCTCTGGGCGAGCAGCCCCATGCTTCTCCCCCACCTTTTCTTTCCCCTTTTTATTCCTTCTTGTTGTTGCCATCCTTGTCTCAACAAGGAAATGCATGAGCTAAGGAAGGTGTGTGATGAATCTGCCCTGAGTCACCGGTAGCACGTGGCCGTAGCACGTGGCTGGCAGTGAGCTCTGGGCTCTGCCAACTTATCCCATAATCACACATCTCAAATACTTCAGAATTTTAGATTTGGGTTGGGGTTTTTTTGTTTTGTTTTTGTTTGTTGGTGTTGTTTTTTTTTTTAATAAACCTAAAAGGTGTGATGGGGCACACAAGCCTGGTGTGTGGGGAAAGAAACACAAGTCAGAAATCTGGACTCCCCAATCTGTGTTTAGTTCCCAAGGTTGCAGGATGTCAGGGGTTGGAAGGGACCCAAAATGAGCCTCAAGTCCAACCCCCCCCTGCCAGAGCAGGAGCAGACAATCTAGCTCAGGGCACACAGCAACACATCCAGACAGGCCTTAAAAGGCTCCACAGAAGGAGACTCCACAACCTCTCTGGGCAGCCTGTGCCACTGCTCTGGGACCCTCACAGGCAAGAAGTTGCCTCTTGTGTTGAGCTGCAACCTCCTGCATCTTCCATCCATTGCTCCTTGGCCTATCCCAGGGAGCAGCAAGTGAGCAGAGCCTCTTCCTACCCTCTCCTGACCCCCAGCCCTCAGATTTTTAGAAACATTTATTAAATCCCTTCTGAGTCTTCTCCACCCTAAGCATCCCCAGGTCCCTCAGCCTCTCCTCCCCAGGCAGTGCTGCAGTCCCCTCAGCATCCTCATAGCCCTCCGCTGGACCTTCTCCAGCAGATCCCTGTCCCTCTTAAACTGGGGAGCCCAAAACTGAACACAGATCCACATCAGTGGCTTGGTTTGTTTTTTAAACACTTTTTTTTTTCCTCCCTGGTTTCCAGGCTTTAGGAAGCAGGAAGGCTGTTCAGAGCCATCTTTTCCCACACCCTGCCCACCAGCCATGCCAAGCTCCCAGCCCTGCATGCTGGCTGGTGCTTTCTGGCTCTTCCACTGGGACAGAAAATCTTGTCTGGGCAAGTTTCAAACAAGTGTTGCTGTCCAAGATAAGAAATGAAGCATTTCCTTTCATTGAATTATGCATGTGTCAAAACAAATGGAGTCATTTTGTCAGGGCTTTGCTCGGACTGTTTGTAGAGAGGACACTGAATCACAGAGTCACAGAGTGTCAGGGGCTGGAGGGCACCTCAAAGGCTTATCCAGTCCAACCCCCTGACAGAGCAGGATCACCTAGACCAGATCACACAGGAACACATCCAGGTGGATTTTTAATATGGAGAGGGAGACTCCATTACCCCCCTGGGCAGCCTGTTCCGGTCTTCTGTCACCCTCACAGTGGAAAAAATCCTCCACTGCTTGCATTGCTCTCATGAACCTCACATGAGTCTCCCTCAATTTATCTGAGAGCCTTGAAAGTAAACCAGGAATTGACTTGCTGGAGAGCAGCCCTGTGGAGAGGGAGCTGGGAGTGCTGATGGAGAACATCCATGGCACAGCAATGTGCCCTGCTGGCCAAGAGGGTCAAAGGAATCCTGGGGTGTATTAGGCAGAGTGTGTCCAGCAGATCAAGGGAGGTTCTCCTCCCCCTCTACTCTACCCTGATGAGACATCATCATGAATACTGCATTCAGTTTTGTGCTCCCTAGTTTGAGGGACAGGGACCTGCTGGAGAGGGTCCAGTGCAGGGTTCCAAGGATGCTGAGGGGACTGCAGCACTGCCTGGGAAGGAGAGGCTGAGGGACCCTGGGGCTGTTTAGTCTGGAGAAAAGAAGACTCAGAAGGGATTGAATCAATGTTTTTAAATATCTGAGGCATGGGGATCAGGAGAGGGGACACAGGCTGTGCTCACTTGCTTCCCAGGATAGGCCAAGGAGCAATGGATGAAAGATGCAGCACAGGAGGTTGCAGCTCAACTTCTTGACTGTGAGGGTCGCAGAGCACTGGCACAGGCTGCCCAGAGAGGTTGTGGAGTTTCCTTCTCTGGAGCCTTTCAGGACCTGTCTGGATGTGTTGCTGTGTGACCTGAGCTAGATTGCCTGGTCCTGCTCTGGCAGGGGGTTTGGACTGGATGATCTCTTTGTGTCCCTTTCTGCCATTAACATCCTCTGAGCCTGTGAATCACCCTGAGGGGCAGATATGAAGTTCAGACCCAGTCTTTACAGAGTGCAGGCTACGAAGGGAACGTTTGAGTGCCTGCCCCGAGGGATTTATTCTAGGTAAAAGTTTTAACTCCCCCTGAAGTGAAATGAGTGCTTTTTTTGTTTCACTTTACTTCCAACTGCCCTCTTCAGAGCAGTCATGAACAGTGAACAGCAGTTTCAGGAGGGTTTTCCAGCAGAACCTGTGGCATCACCAAGCTGCTCCTTTCACTAATTGTGTCCCAAATCCCTTGCCTCTTGGTGTGATATTTTTGACACTCCAGGCAAGAATAATTTGCAATTGGGCTTGAAAATAATGTGTGCTCACTTGCCTCAGAACTAGATAATCTTGAATAGAATTAGAATGGAGTTAGAATGGAATGGAATTAGAATGGAATGGCATTAGAATTAGAATTGGAATGGAACTAGAATGGAATGGAATAAAATTAGAATGGAATGGAATGGAATTAGAATGGAATAGAATTAGAATGGAATGGCATTAGAATTAGAATTGGAATGGAACTAGAATGGAATGGAATAAAATTAGAATGGAATGGAATGGAATTAGAATGGAATAGAATTAGAATGGAATGGAATAAGAATTAGAATTGGAATGGAACTAGAATGGAATGGAATGGAATAGAATTAGAATGGAATGGAATAGAATTAGAATGGAATGGAATATGAATTAGAATTGGAATGGGATAAGAATTAGAATAGGATGGAATAAGAATTAGAATGGAATGGAATAGAATTAGAATGGAATGGAATATGAATTAGAATTGGAATGGGATAAGAATTAGAATAGGATGGAATAAGAATTAGAATGGAATGGAATAGAATTAGAATGGAATGAGAATTAGAATGAAATGGAACTAGGATGCAATGGAATGGAATTAGAATTGGAATGGGATAGAATTAGAATAGGATGGCATAAGAATTAGAATGGAATGGAATAGAATTAGAATGGAATGGAATAAGAATTAGAATGGAATGGAACTAGAATTAGAATGGAATGGAATAGAATTAGAATGGAATGGAATGGAATAAGAATTAGAATTGGAATGGAATAGAATTAGAATGGAATGGAACTAGAATGGAATGGAATAGAATTAGAATGGAATGGAATAAGAATTAGAATGGAATAGAATTAGAGTGGAATGGATCTAGAATTAGAATGGAATTGAATAGAATTAGAATGGAATGGATCTAGAATTAGAATTGGAATAGAATAGAATTAGAATGGAATGGAATAAGAATTAGAATGGAATGGAATTGGAATGGAATTAGAATTAGAATGGAATAGAATTGGAATGGAATGGAACTAGAATGGAATTAGAATGGAATAGGATAGAACAGGTTAGAATAGAATAGAATAGGCCAGGTTGGAAGAGACCTCCAATCTCATCCCTTCCAGCCCAAACCATTCTATGAATCTGAGTCTCTGACTTGCCAAATCAGACTACAGTAATTAGAATATTAATCTGCTGTTAGCTAATCAATTATCTGTTTACACAAATAAATACTACTAATTACAGTAATGCATATCTCTAGCACAAGCATGTTGAGGCAGATATTTAAGCTGATTCATGGCTCTCTGGCCAGGCTGAAGCAGCAGGAGCATCTCAGGCTGTGCAGGTTCTGGCCTTGTAGAAATAATGTTCCTGCTGCCCAGGCATCTCTCTGGTGCCCTGCAATGTGGAGGGGGCAAGGAAAACCTGGCATCACCTCACATCACGGAACCCACCAGCTGTTGTAATGTGGCTGACTGAAAAATCCACAGCTTAATTGGGAATCAGACTTTTTTTTTTTTTTAAATCAGCTGCTGAAATGGCTTGGAAAGGCACAGTCCTCAGATCTTAGATCCAGAAATTGTAGTTTCTTGTTCTCTCCCAGTACTTTTGGAACAAAATGCCTGGAGGAGTGCAGCAGATGCATGGCTAACAGCACAGAACTGGAAGGCTCAGCTCTGTTTTGGAGGACACAAGGGTTTGGGAAATGTATGCAAGAGAACTGCTTGGAAGTTTTTCTTCTTAGGGCTTTTCCTTGTGTAAGTTTGCTTCCCTCTCTGGTATGTGCAGAATCTTAGAATGGTTTAGGTTGGAAGGGAGCTCAAAGCTCAGCCAGTTCCACCCACCCTGTGCCATAGGCAGGGACACCTCCCACTAGAACAGGTCACTCAAGACCTCATCTAACCTGGCCCTGAACACCTCCAGGGAGAGAGCAGCCACAACCTCCCTGGGTAACCTGTGCCAGTGTCTCACCACCCTCTCTGGAAAGAACTTCCTCCTAACATCTCTTCCAGTTCAAACCCAGTGTATTACCACAGTGTTCCTACCTGCCCTTCCACAGAGAGGGGCAGACAAGCACGGCTGCCCTGCAAATCCAGCACAGGCAGCAAGCAGGGGTGGTGAGTGTGTGACAAGAGTCACAGTCCCTGTGTCACTGCTGTCCCTGGGGCTCACCAAGCCACAAGTGTGGAGATGGAGCTCAGTGCTGTGCAGCTTTAAGCAAGCAAACCCAATGAGCTGAGGGAAAGGAAGGGGAAGTATCCCTCTCCCACCACACAACTGAAAATGCAGGAGAGTGGAGGGAAGAGAAGGATTGGGAATTAGTTTCTCAAGCCAGATGAGCTGAGGTGTGTGTGGAGGGGGTTCCCCCCCATCACTCATCATCCTTCCGCACCGCTTCATCTCCTCTGTCCCTCGGAGGCTCCTGCAGAGGAGGCTTTGCTGCCTCTTGTGATTTATCACTGGGGTGAGACATCAATCCCCTGGCAGATCTGGACTGTCCCTGCTGATTTTCCATTGGAACATGGCTCGAGCCCCTTTTGTTTTTCAGTCTGGGCTGTGGACATGCTCTGCTGGCTGCCAGCTGGCTGGCCAACACCCTGGCCTGCTCCCTCACAGCCTCTCTGTCTCTTCTTTGCATTTCTCTTTCTTTCTTTATTTTTTTTTTCCTTTTAATTCCCCTCTCTTTTTCTCACCCTTGGTGATGGAAAAGCAGTTCAGATTTTCCAGGTTTACCAAAAGAGCAGCAAGCCTGGGGAGCAGTCACACCCCCTCCAGTAAGTGCTTTTCCAATTCTCCACAGTGTGCAAACTCCTCCACAATCTCATCAGGTTTCTGAGCAGCTTCAGCTCCCCCCACCCCCAACCCTTGCCCTAGAGGGGGTAGGCTTACTGACATCAAGAACTCATTATCTCTTGAGAGTGGAGCTGCTCCCATCAGCTGGGCTGTGTCTGGAGTGTTTGCACCTGTCAGGTGCAAGCTGAAGATGGCAGAGGGCATTCAGCCACCCAAAGCTGTCATCGTTGCATTGATGTGCAAGTTTGATGTTGCCAGTGATGGAGTTAGGTATAATTTAAGAGGCAATCAGTGTTTTTATGGCCCTGGCTCGTCTCCAGGGATGCTAAGCATGGTTTGGATCTCTTTAGTTAAGGCAGGTTACAAAATAACACCCTTTTATTTATTTATTTTTTTAAAAAATTTTTTTTGGTCCCCCTTTAAAGAAATATTAATAATTAAAAACTCTTTTTTGAGCTGGAAGGAAAGAATTTTCGGTTGTTGCCAAGGTTGTCATTAATACTTCTTGCCTGAAGGCTGAACAGATGAAAAGTTGTGCAGACTTTTTTTTTTCTTCTTTTTTTTTTTTTTTTTTAAATGCAAATAGATGTCTGTGAAGGTTTTTTTTGGGAATAGGCTTTCTCGTGGCTGTGGTCCCTGTGCTGCTGATCAACCCAATGCAAACAGCTGGAAGCGTTTGAGAAGAAAAGAGCTGCAAATGTCCTCATCTTTTAGAAGCCAGGAGTTAGGAACACTTTTACCAAACACTGCAGGTTTTTTTTTTTTTCAGTCTCAGAGAAGTCAGGCTTGTGGTGGAAGTCATGCTGGTGTGTTTTCAGTGAGGTGTATCCGAGAAGGAAAGGAGTAATTGTCCCAATTGCATTTAAAAGCACCTTGGCATGGAGAGGGAAATTGATTCTTTAATTGAGAGAGAGAGAGAGAGCAAACTTTCAAGGTTTGTTTCTGCATTTATTGACCAGGTTGGATGAGGCTTTGAGTGATCTGTTCGAGTGGGAGTTGTCCCTGCCTATGGCACGGGGGGGCTGGAACTGGCTGAGCTTTGAGCTCCCTTCCAACCTAAACCATTTTATGATTCTTATGCTGGGGACACCAGAACTGGATGCAGTATTAGAGGGGAGATCTCCGCAGAGCAGAGCCAAGGGGCAGAATCCCCTCTCTTGCCCTGCTGCCCACACAATTTGCCTTCTGTGCTGTGTGAGGGCACTGCTGGCTCCTGGGAAGCTTCTCATCAATCTGTGCACCAATCAGTGGGGAACATCCTGTTCTGCTCCTTGTGGGGCAGCTGATACATAGCATCTTTAGCAGCACTTCAGCTACCAGCACATCTGACTGTTCAATGCAGAATGCATTTGTGCTTGGATGATGCACTAAGCAGGAGGTTTAAGCTCTGGAGTAAATTAGGTGGAAATTTGCAGTTTTGGGAAGTGAAGGCAGGTTTGAAATCCTCGAATTTCCATGGAAGTGAGCGAGTTGGATGCTACAGAAAGCAAGCAGAGTGGGGGGGATTTAAATGGGATGTTAGGAGGAAGTTCTTGACAGTGAGGGTGGTGAGACACTGGCACAGGTTGCCCAGGGAGGTTGTGGAGCACAGAAGCACCGAATGTGATCTTTGATCACATTCGGTGCTTCTGTGCTCCACAACCTCCCTTGAGGTGTTCAAGGCCAGGTTGGATGAGTCCTTGAGTAACCTGTTCTAGTGGGAGGTGTCCCTGCCTATGGCACAGGGAGGTTGGAACTAGATGATCTTTGAGGTCTCTTCCAACCTCAACCATTCTGTGTTTCTATTCCATTCTATTCTATTTTAAACCATTCTATGATTTTTTATGATAACTTTTCCTGCTTTGCTCCCACAGAATGCGAGAACTTCTTGGAGGATGGGCTGAGTGGCGTCTGCACTTCAGCACAGAGCGTCCTTAAAAGAGAGTCTGGCAGCGAGTCTGACCTCTTCCCCTTGTCTGGTGATGGGATGGAAGACCTCGTCTTTGGAAAGGTAGGAAAGCCTGGGTGAGGTCAGAAGCCCTCCAAGGCCTGATTTGATCAACCATGAACAGCAAACGCAGATCACTTTGGTTCCGCTGGAGAGTTAGAAACCTGGCAGGGATTATCCTGGAGGAGGGAAGGGTCTGGTTCCCTTTTCACATGCAGCAACAGAATCACAGAACGTGATGGAAGGGACCTCAAAAGATCATCCAGTCTAACCCCTACCCCCTGCCAGGGCAGGACCACCTGTAGCAGATGGCACTGGATAGCAGCCAGGCAGCACAATTCATGGAATGGTTGAGGTTGGAAGAGACCTCAAAGCTCATCCAGTTCCAACCCCCCTGTGCCATAGGCAGGGACACCTCCCACTAGAACAGGATGCTCAAGACCTCAGCCAGCCTGGCCTTGAACACTTCCAGGGAGGTTGTGGAGCACAGAAGCACCGAATGTGATTGATCACATTCGGTGCTTCTGTGCTCTACAACCTCCCTGGGCAACCTGTGCCAGTGTCTCACCACTCTCACTGTGAAGAACTTTCTCCTAACATCCCCTTTCAATCTCCCCTCTACCAGTTTGAACCCATTTCACCTTATCCTGTCATTACAAGACCTTGTGAACAGTCCCTCCCCAGCCTTCCTGTAGCCCCCTTCAGATACTGGTAGGCTGCTATAAGGTCTCCTGGCAGCCTTCTCTTCTCCAGACTGAAAAGCCCCAACTCTCTCAGCCTGTCCTCATAGCAGAGCTGCTGCAGCCCTCTGATTCCCCAAACCCCTGCCTTAAAAATCTGCAAGGAACTGTGGCTGCCCAGGGGTAAGTCCTGTGCTAGCAGAGCAGCTGGAGAGGTAGATTCTCTTGCACAGCTGATGCAAAAGCCATCTTTAACTCACCTAACAAAGAGCTTTTCTCCTGCAAGCATCGACCTCTCTGCTGACATCTTCAGAAACAGCTGCTGTGATTTGCAGAGGAGCCAATGCTCTGCTGTAAATCCAGGGTGACTCCTGGGATAGGAAGGAAGCACTCAAATGCTGAAGGCCAATTCCACTGAATGGTTTAGTTGCCTGGGTGACACACCTCTGATGCTTTCTTGCATGCAAGCAGAAGGAAAATGTTTTCAAGTTTGCTCAAAATCAACAAGCAGAAGTCATTACTAACCTTAGTCACTCCTCTGACCTTTCTCTTGCTCATGGCTGAGAAGTGGAAGGAGGAGGGGGTGAGACTTGAGCTAGACTCAGCCTCCTGAGCAGAGCATGTCTTTTGCTGTCTACATCAGAGCAGCCCAGGTTTATTTGGGGCTTTTCAGCCTGGAGAAGAGAAGGCTTCCAGGAGACCTTAGAGCAGCCTACCAGTATCTGAGGGGGGCTACAGGAGGGCTGGGGAGGGACTGTTCACAAGGTCTTGTAATGACAGGACGAGGAGGAATGGGTTTAAATTGGCAGAGGGGAGATTTAAACGGGATGTTAGGAGGAAGTTCTTTGTAGTGAGGGTGGTGAGACACTAGCACAGGTTGCCCAGGGAGGTTGTGGCTGCTCCTCCCTGGATGCGTTGAGGACCAGGTTGGATGAGGCCTTGAGTGACCTGATCTAGTGGGAGGTGTCCCTGCCTATGGCACCAGGGGGGTTGGAACAGGATGATCTTTGAGGTCTCTTCCAACCTAAACCATTCTATGATTCTATGATTAGGGTTTTGCTTTCCAAGAATCGTCTTGCTGGCAGTTTGTATTCTTCTTGCATTAAGCAGATGATGAAAGAGCATTCGGAAGGAAAAGGCCCAGCTTGGCAGGGTGTTGGGCCACCTCTTTTAAACTCTGTTATTGGCATAGAATCAGTCACGGTTGGAAGAGGCCAGAAGGATCAGCCAGTTCCAACCCCTCTGTGCCATAGGCAGGGACACCTCCCACTAGATCAGGTCACTCAAGGCCTCATCCAACCTGGTCCTCAACGCATCCAGGGAGGAGCAGCCACAACCTCCCTGGGCAACCTGTGCCAGTGTCTCACCACCCTCACTGTGAAGAACTTTCTCCTAACATCCCCTTTCAATCTCCCCTCTGCCAGTTTGAACTCATTCCCCCTCGTCCTGTCATTACAAGACCTTGTGAACAGTCCCTCCCCAGCCCTCCTGTAGCCCCCTTCAGATACTGGAAGGTTGCTCTAAGGTCTCCTGGAAGCCTTCTCTTCTCCAGGCTGCATAGCCCCAACTCTCTCATCCTGGCCTCATAGCAGAGCTGCTGCAGCCCTCTGATAATTTTCGTGGCCCTCCTCTGGACTCTCTCCAACAGTTCCATGTCCTTCTTGTGCTGGGGGCTCCAGGACTGCACACAGTACTCCATGGATCCCTGCTGTCCAAACCAAGACTTTCAGAGCAGGTTTCACCCTTGCTTTCAGAGAAGTCTATTTGATGAAGCAGAATTCTCTTTGCTTAACCCAAATCAGGTGGTGGGGAGTGTTTTCCATCGGGACGGGAAACACCACAGCCCAGGCTGGGTGACCTCATGTGCTATAAATGAACAGCAGAGTCATCCTCTGTGCACGAGGCAGGGCACAGAGCTCACCAGCCTCACCCATCTTACCCTTGAAGTGATGCAGGACCCTGCCTTGTAAGACTCTGAGGGTGTTTTATCAGGGCAGGAGACTTGTCTTTGGTTTTGTTGTGCAGAATGGTACCAATTAGGGCAGAAAATTGCCATTGGAGCCTGAGCACAGGCTCACAGGATGTCAGGGGCAGGAAGGGACACAAAGAGATCATCCAGTCCAAACCCCTTGCCAGAGCAGGACCAGCCAGTCTAGCTCAGGGCACACAGCAACACATCCAGACAGGCTTTGAAAGGCTCCAGAGAAAGACTCCACAACCTTTCTGGGCAGCCTGTGCCAGTGCTCTGGGACCCTTACAGGCAAGAAGTTGCCTCTTGTGTTGAGCTGCAACCTCCTGTGCTGCAGCTTCCATCCATTGCTCCTTGGCCTATCTCAGAGAGCAGTGAGCAGAGCCTGTTCCCCCACTTCCTGACCCCCAGCCCTCAGATACTTAGCAACATTGATTAAATCCCCTCTGAGTCTTCTCTTCTGCAGCCTAAGCAGCCCCAGGTCCCTCAGCCTCTCCTCATCAGGTTGTGCTGCAGTCCCCTCAGCATCCTCACAGTGCAGATCCCTGTCCCTCTGAAACTAGGGAGCCCAAAACTGAAGGCAGTACTCAAGATGAGGTCTCAGCAAGGCAGAATAGAGGGGGAAGAGAACCTCCCTTGATCTGCTGGACACACTCTTCCTAATACACCCCAGGATCCCCTTGGCCCTCTTGGCCACCAGGGCACATTGCTGTGCCATGGATGTTCTCCACCAGCACTCCCAGATCACTCTCCACAAGGCTCTTCAGGCCCAGGGAGCTTTAGCACCAAAACCTGACTTGTTTTTGCAGGCTTTGGTGGCTCTCAGTGAAAGGCAGAGATCACTTCCAAAGTGAGGTCTGAGGCTTCAGCCTTTTGCAGTCAGCAGGGGCATCTTCAGCTAGGTCAGGTTGCTCAGAGCCCTGTCGAGCTTCACTTTGGATATCTCCAGAGATGGGGCCAGAACCACCTCCCTGGGCAATCTGTTGCAGTGTTCCACCACCCTCGTGGTGAACAACTTGTTGCTAACACTCAAGGGTGCCCTCTGCTTGTCTCTTCCTGCATTTATTTTCTGCTGCTCTGAAGGGTGTGCACTGAGCTGCCTGGCCCAAGGGAGCTTAGCACCATAACCTGACTTGTTTTTGCAGACTTTGGAGGTTGTCACTGGAAGGCAGAGATCACTTCCAAAGTGAAGTCTGAGACTTCAGCCCTCTGCAGTCAGCAGGGGCATCTTCAGCTAGGTCAGGCTGCTGAGAGCCCTGTCGAACCTCACTTTGGATATCTTCAGTGATGGGGTCAGAACCACTCTCCTGGGCAACCTGTTGCAGTGTTCCACCACCCTCATGGTGAAGAACCTGTTCCTAACTCACCCTGGGCTGGATGAGCCTCTCACTGGAAGGCAGAGATCACTTCCAAAATGAGCTCTGAGGCTTCAGCCTTTTGCAGTCAGCAGGGACATCTTCAGCTAGGTCAGGTTGCCGAGAGCCCTGTCGAACCTCACCTTGAATATTTCCGAGAATGGAGCCTCAACCACCTCCCTGGGCAACCTGTTGCAGTGTTCCAGCACCCTCGTGGTGAAGAGCTTGTTCCTAACTCACCCTGGGCTGGATGAGCCTCTCACTGGAAGGCAGAGATGGCTTCCAAAGTGAGTTCTGAGGCTTCAGCGAAAGGTTTTGCGTCAGTGCTTCGTTTCCATGCCCTTGTCATCCTGCTTTTCCTTCTCTGCCTCAGCCAGCCATCTGGGCAGGCTTTGCAACACCCTCCTCCTTGGGTGATTAATGCTGCATAAGGTCATTTCTCACCATCATCTGGCAGCGTCCTGGGGCGTAGCCCCGTACGCTTTGCTCATCTTAACTTTTAACCTGCCACTGAAATTCAGCCTTACTGGGAAGCCTTTTTTTAATGTGCCTCTCGGGAAATGAGTCAGACAGGAGGCCCTTGGGAAGTCATGATCCCACAGATCATTGTCAAAGGGGCTGCAGCTCAGCCTCCCTGGATTGTTTTTGCTCCAAGTTCTACCCTTGTTTTCCTTTGCTGCGTGATTTCTTAATTATTATTATTTTTTTTTGCTGCTGCTTCTCTTAAAGAAATGCAAGCACAGCCCCAACAACCAGGGGAAGGGAAAATCAAACCCAGGGGAATGGAAACGGGGAGAGAGACTTCCACCAGGGGAAGACTCTTTCACTCCAAATCATACCAGTGATGATACTGAGTTAATGGGAGGTTGTGGAGGTTAACTGGAGGCAATGAAAAGCTCTGCTAGACTCTGCTGGATTATATATCAACATTCTGCTGGATTATATCTATCAAGACTCTGCTAAGATTATATCTATCAAGACTCTGCTAAGATTATATATATTAAGACTCTGCTAGGTTATATATCAAGACTCTGCTAGGTTATATATCGAGATTCTGATGGATTATATACATCAAGATTCTGATGGATTATATACATCAAGATTCTGCTGGATTATGTATCAAAACTTTGCTAGGTTATATATCAAGACTCTGCTGGATTATATATCAAGACCTTCCTAAAGGGAGGTTGTAGCCAGGTGGGGGGGTTGGACTCTTCTCCTAGGCACCCAGCAACAGAAGGAGGAGGGGACACAGCCTCAAATTGTGCCAGGGTGTGCCAGGGGATGTCTAGGCTGGATGTTAGGAGGAAGTTGTTGGCAGAGAGAGTGACTGGCATTGGAATGGGCTGCCCAGGGAGGTGATGGAGTTGCTGTCCCTGGAAGTGTTGAAGCAAAGCTGGAGTTGCCTGGATGGGGCACTTAATGCCCTTGGCTAGGGCTGGGTGATAAATTGGACTGAATGATCTTGAAGGTCTCTTCCAACCTGGCTCTATTCTATTCTATTCTATTCTATT
>VWZI01019564.1:0-14054 GCA_013396835.1 Psilopogon haemacephalus
CTTCCAACCTAGACCATTCTATGATTCTATGATTCTATGACTCCAAGTCCTTTCTCCATGGAGCTGCTTTCTAGTAGGATGACCCCTGGTCTCTACTGTGTTATTCCTCCCTAGATGCAGAATTCTGACTGTATCCTTATTGAACTTGTCATTTGCCTTCGTGTAGCTCTTCAGTCTCTCCAGATCTCACTGGGTGGCAGCACAGCCTCCCTGTATGTCAAACACCCCCCAACCCAGTTTTGTATCATCAGCAAACTTGCCGAGGGCATGATTAACTTCATCAAATATCAAATAGTTGATTCCATCATCCAAGCCACTGGTGAAGACGTTGAACAAAACTGGACCCAGCACTCATCCCTGGGGCACACCACTGGCCACAGGCTTCCAACTGGACTATGGTCATAAGTCATTGAACTCTGTTGTTGATCCAGTTACCAATCTCCCTCACTGTCCAACCAACTAAATGATTTTTCTTGAGTTTACCTATGAGGGTGTTATGGAAGATAGTATCAAACGCCCTGTTCAAGCCAGATACATGATACCGACCACTCTGTACAGACTCTCCCTTCAGCTATCCATTTGGTCATTCCTTCATGGAAGACTATCATATTGATTAAGCAAGATTGCGCCTTGCATGCATGAATACATCATGCATGAATACATGATGGCTACTCTGGATAACTCTCTTTTCTTTCATGTGGCTAGAGATGGCATCTAGAAGAAAACTTTGCAGGGATGGAGGTGAGGCTGACTGGTCTGCAGTTGCCTAGGCCTTCCTTCTTGTTCCATTTGATGAACGAAGGCGGTAATCATAGAATAAGAAACCAATCTCCACCTCATTACAGCCTCCTTTCAAGTAGTTGTTCAGAGAAATAAGGTCTCCCCTGAGCCTTTTTGATTTTCTCTCTTTTTTTTCTAAACTAAGGAATCTCAGTTCCCTCAGCCAGTCCTTGCAGAACTTGTACCCTAGGCTCTTCACCAGCTTTATTGTAATTTTTTGGTAATGCTTCAGCACTTAAATGTCCCTTTCAATGAGGAGCCTTCAACTGAGCACAGTATTCAAGGTGCAGCATCACCATTGATGAGTACAGGGACATTATCACTTCACTGCTCCTACTGGCCACACTATTTCTTACAGAAACCGTGATGCTACATTTTGTTCCTGTTCCTAAAATTGTGTTTCAGAACACTGTTGTCCATATGGCAATCAAAATCATGAGGCAGCACCTCAAAAACAGCTCTGGGACTGTATCTTAAGCAGAAGTAAAATGTCTTCTGCCTCCACTCATTATATGACATATTGCAGAATCACACTTGTACATGACAGTGGGAGGCTTAAACAATTAAAAAAAATATATTGGTCAGTTTCACAGTTCTAGTTTCTGTTGCACAGTCCAAGACAAAAATGTTAAGTAGCTGCAGTGTCATTTGTTACTTCTTATATTTGCTTCTTTTGGTTCATCTCTTCTGAAAGGAGAAACCATGAAACTGTCACACCTCCAAATGAAATTAGGCATTTAAATACGTGCAGGTATTGTTTATAGTGAAGGCTGCTGTAAAGAAAATAAGCTTATTTGTCAGGGACTGAAAGATGTTTCCACAATGGTTTACAAGTACAAATGCAAGATTTTGCTAGCCTTTTAGTTTGGATTAATTAGTGACACAGCATTAGAGAAGAAAAGAAAAAAAAAAACCACAAAAAAAACCTGGTACTAACATCTAGTACCAGTCATCCCTCTTGGGCAATAGCAGTCATCACTTGTTTTATATATGTATTGTTCTGCTTTGTTGTGTAAGACTTTTCTTAATCCATACATTTTGAATCTAATTCTCACTATATCTAATTTCAATAGTAAACTCTTGCCTTTACAAGGAACATTTTTTTTGTCTTTGAGGCCTTAATGTCTTCAAGAAAACTAGCCCAGTGTGTATTACAAGCAGCAGTAACAGGAAGTACCCTCTTACAGATAATGGAAAACATTTATTCTTTAATTTCTATTGCTTAGATTTTTGAATGGATAATCTTCAGATGGCACTGAACTGAATATTTTGTAGTGACCATTTCCCTATGTGCATTCTTTACCAAATATATTCCTTGAGCATAATGAAACCACTAAAATTAGATTTGCTCTTTGAGGATAGGGAATGGTGTGGAGTAGGGGTGGGGAATATATATACTTATACCCAATCAGAGTTTTAAAGATTATCTACATTTTATTTTAAGACGCAATGAAATGATCATGCAAGCAGAAAAGGGCACAATAAGATCACACAAGTGGAATTTGGAAGGCAAAGATGGGAGTTAACCTTCCTGTAAACCTTTCTGCATGTTCTAGTTTAAACCATAATTATTGTGTTGTGCAGAGAACAAGGCAAAAATCTGATATACTGGAAAATTAATTCCCTAGCACAATGAATTTTAATCTTAGTTGTATATGTGAGAAGAGCACATCATGTTATTTGCTCACACCTGTAGAAAGAATTTGCTGCCTAAGTATCTGCTGAACTACACGTTTTCTTGTTCTTTTGTTTTTCTTTCTTGTTACTAAAACTGATATATAGGGAGAAGTGGAGTTCACATTGACCCAGACTTCAGCAGCTACTAAGAGTTTTCCATGTCATGATGTTTGGTGTTTTCAGGCTGAGCTGATACCTGTGTTTCTGAAAAGCTTTCTGTACTAAATCCACAAGCAAATGAGGAATATTTAGCCACTGAATGTTCACTTCATATTTGTTGTTATATTTCAGGAAAGGAAGAAAGAAAGTAGCTTCCTAGGAAATAATGTTCTTATATGACTACAGATATTCAAGAGTCATTTGATGTCTGATTTCTTCATGATGAGAAAATTTGCTTTCACAGGTTAAAAAAATTTATTTATTCTTTTTGAATGTAAATCAGTAAAGGAATTTTTGCTACAAGTGTACATTGTATTTTTCAGATTCTACTACCATGTTATTTAATACATATTCTTTACAGGAGGAAATTATGTTGAACTTGATGCCTAGCTTATAGAATCAGTACCAATCACATCTATGTCACTGAAGATAATAAAGGTCTAGACTTCCTAAAAACTTTGTGCTCTCAAGACAAAAAGGAATAGAGAGTACACAGCATTAAAGAATTGTGATGTCATTATTACTTGAAATGTTGTAGTGGATGTAAAAGTGCTTTTTTGATGCAATGCATATGGAAAGACATGAGTCTGTATGCAGAGGTATATAAACCCAGTAAACACTGTAGCAGAGGTGGTGATTATTCCTACAGAAGTCAAGAAAATATCCTACATAAATGAAGTACAATTGCTGCATGACATTGTGAAGGTTTGCTAATATGAGAATGAATTTATAAGCTTCAAAGGTTAGGAGGCAGTTGGATGAAGAATTATCTTTTCCAAAACCACAGACATTTACTTACTGCCTCTACCAGTTCACAGTAAGATTCTGGTACTTCTAATACTGCTAATGGTACATGAATTCTTCAGAAACCATCAACTAGAATACAAAGTTCCCCCTTAGATGACAAACTCAACAGGTATGTTGAAACTGTGTTCTCACAATACTGTTCTTAAGTTCTTTCAAGACTGGAATGACACTTCTAATTCTCTTTCTCTTGCAGTTTTGATGGTCTAGAGTGCTGGCACCTTAAGTGAAATTGCCCTGTATATCTCTTTTCCCTTAATTGCTTATTGGCTGAAAGATAAAGGTGTTTTAAAAGAAATGACCTTTTATGGTTTACTTATAAGGCTATTTTATTCGTGCTGATTGGATGGAGAAACTGGAGAGAAATACATGAAATGAAATAAAAGTGGTTGCCTTGTTGACCAGATCACAGTGTTTCTGGGCATGATAAGCACCATGTGAAGCCACTGAATAGGTCATAGATGCAATTATTTCCCAGTTGCCTTGAGAATATTAGTGTCACAGAATCACATAATCACAGAATTAACCAGGTTGGAAAAGACGTCTAGGATCATCAAGTCCAGCCTATCACCTAACCCTTCTAATTAACTAAACCATTGTACTAAATGCATCATCCAACCTCCTATTAAACACCTCCAGGGATGGTGACTCCACCACCTTCCTGGGTAGTCCATTCCAGTGGGCAATCCCTCTTTCCACGTAGAACTTCTTACTAATGTCCAGCCTAAACCTGACCTGGCACAGTTTGAGACTGTGTCCTCTTGTTCTGTCATTTGGGGCCTGCATGAGGAGATCAACCCCTGACTGGCTACAACCTCCTTTCAGGTGGTTGCAGACAGCAACTCATGTCTTCCCTGAGTCTCCTCTTCTCAAGGCCGAACAACCTCATATCCCTCAGTCACTCCTTACAGAGCTTGTGTTCCAGCCCACTCACCAGCATTGTTGCCCTTCTCTGGACACGTTCAAGCACCTCAACATCTTCCTTAAATTAAGTGGCGCAGAAATGGAGACAATATTCAAGATGTGGTCTAATGTGGCAGGGCAGGGCACTGCCCCACTGGAGGTTTGAATGGGGTGTGAACTGTGGCAGGGCACACCCAAGTCCACTGCCCCACCAGATGTGTGAATGGTGCAGGAAATGGTCTTCCTTCCTCCCCACCTCTGTCACCAGAGGTTTGAAATGTGGAGTACAATAGGTGTAAAGTACCTTCTCCCACCCTCCGTGGGCTTGAACAGGGAGGGAACAAATCGCCTCAGTATGTATTTGGCAACTGGACAGATTGGAGTTGGACCTGCACTCAGACCCATACTCGGACCTGCACTGGGACCTGCACTAGGACCTGAACAGACCTGAACATGGACCTGGAGACAGACCTTGCATGGACCTTGCAGGAACTTTGAGCTGGACCTTGAGGAGCATCCTGGCTTCTTGCTGCAGGACCTGCCTCTAATGGTAAACTGCAGCCATTCGTGGGAATACCACGGATCACTCTGGCTTTCCCCTGCCTTGCTTGGTGATCATGGCTTTGTGAAAGCTGTGCCTACAGTCATCTTGGACTTTGGCAGGCACTGGACTCCAGACACTGCTGTGAAAGAGACAGTCTCGTGTTTTTAAGTAGGGCAAAGCTGTTTCATGCCCAAACCTTTTCCTGTTTTTTCTGATTTTTCATGAATTACCTGAAAAGGCATCCTTGTGAAGACTTCCTGAACGAATTAGAACCCAAACTTAAACGAATTTACACATAGATTGTGGGTGGGGCTTTTGGAAATTATAAAAGCTACATAATTTGTAGTTCCTGCCTCTTCAATCGCCCACAATCAATTCACGTAACCAGTGCTGAGTACAGGGGAAGAATTACTACCCTGGTCCTACTGGTCGCACTATTCCTGATATAGGCCAAGATACCATTGTCAGATACTGAATTTCTGATACACATTTATTATAGCATTTGAAAATTTTTAATTTCTGCTATAATGAAATGGCCCCCTTTCCCCTCTCCCTGTTTTTTTTCTGGTTTTCTAATTTGTTCTGGTAGGGCATAAATCCTGTCAGACCAGTTTGACAGTTGTTCTCCTCCTGCTGTTGCAGGTCTGAGAGTTGAGTCTAGGGGCAATCAAGCAATGGAGTGTTTGCCCCCAGAAAACTAGTGCCCCAAAGGCCAGGAGCAGTCAGCGTCATGTATTAGACGTCTTGTGCAGCCCCTTAACATGCCTGTGGAGTCACATGAGACACGGCACTTTGAATTCATTGGCCAAATAATGATGCTATTGCTTATTGGCCAGTTTAGTTTTCAAAATGGTGTATTTAATAAGGGGATAATTTAAGAAGCAATGCTTTTCTCAGTGTTGACTCACTGTTACAAGCACCCCATTCATGGCTCATTTAACTGGGAAACATGGTGGCCACATTTTTGCAGCTTACACCCGAGAATAACAATTGTGGCTTTTGGAAGCATCTTCATACAGGAAACTTGCTCAAGATCAATGCGTTGTGATTAAATATGCTAGAGTTAAGGCTAAGGGTCCGTAAGCATAGAATTTGTGCATAGAGTTAGAATTTCCCTGTTTCTTCATTCCTATTTTCCAAGTTCTGATTGCTTAAACTCTTTGATTCTGTGTTTATAAATACCCTTTGTGCAACTACTTCCTGTCGACTGAAAATCCAAAAGAATCTTATGGAATGTTCCCAAATTCTGAAAATAATAAAAATAATATTCATACCAAAACTAGCATTAATAATTAATACTCAATTATTAATTTCCACAACATATCTTCTTAGTCTGTTGTCATTTTCTTCCTTTCTCTTTGCTTCCCTTTCTCTTACTGTCTTCTTTCTATATCTTTTCCTTAATAAGCCAAACTCCTGTTTCTTTTAGAAAAAGATGGAATTGTGGTATTGTTACAAATTATGTAAAATTAATAATATATATTAGTTTTTCTATCCAAGTGAAGATTGTTATTAACCATGAAAATTGTTAATTAACATTAAATCTCACCAGAAAACTTATTTACAATATTCGGAACACACAGTTTGGATACTTATACAGACAGGGAACAGGCAAAACTAGAGCAGCTTAAGAAATAAGTAGCAAATGCAAACACTAAAACTAGAAAGAGGTTCTCAGTTTCAAATATACCTCTTGCCCATGAGGGGACTTGAGAAGCTCCTTTCTAATGCTAAGGTAGAAAGGCACAACAGAATCTAGTTACAGAATTTCTTAGAGGCTTTGAAATATTTATTTACAAAATAGTATCAGACAGTACCCAAATCTCAAAGGGAATTCTGTTGGTAACTTGACGGTCCTTACAGGCAGAGCATGTGGCAGGGAAGAGCAGGCAGATCAAAAGTAAAAGTGAAAGCAGAAAAGTATCTGGCAGAAGCCTATTTATTGATTACCCAAATGTAAATTGCTGCCGTGGTCACAGAGATTCACCAATCAGAATGGCACTTTGACAAACCTGATGATATTAGGTGAAGGCAGGAGCTTGATTTCCCTTATTTGGAAGGAACAAGTCTGGCCAAGACTTGGACCCTCAAAGTAGGTGTCTTCAAGCCTTTTGCCTTCTCCCTGCTCTCTGCTTCCTTTCCCCAGCAGAGGGAAGGGACCATGGGATCATGCCTGGGCAAGCCAGGACATGTATCTTCCATGACAGGTGTTTTTGGTATATTGTTTGGAGGAACTGTTGCCATTCACACTGCAGTAAGCTAAGAAACACAGTACTAAATCAAACATTACTATAGTGTTTCTTCCTCAAGTAGCTCCAAGATTCTTCTGCAAATTCTACTTACTGCTGCTACTACTGTTGTGTTGATTAACAATCATGACCATAGATTTGTATGCCCAGCCAGAGAGGCAGTGAAACATTATAAATGCATTGCTATTGGGCACTCTTTTCATGCTTCAAGGGATGTAATTTAAAATCAAGGCTTGTCACACATTATGTTAGACCATATGCTCTGACTTATCTGTGGATACTGTTCAGTGCATAGCCTCCAGTGTCAGATTTAAAATGAAACTGTAGTTTGAAATCTATACCTGTCATGTTCTCATGTTTTTGGATCCCTAGGCACTTCATGTAGTTTCAAAGACACCTGTTTTCTGGTACTTATGATTTATGGGCCTATGTGGCTCTTGTCTTTATTAGGAGTTTTTAAGCACTTGAAATAAACGTGTTGTATGTTTGGAAGTGTTTGAGGACGTATGAATTTTCTTAAGAAGAAAATTATTTTGAAGAGTTAATACTTTCTTCTTGTAATAATCAGCAGCTTGTATTTTTTTGACTGGTCTTATCCTAGAACAAGATTAAAAGAAGGTGAGAGTAAAAGTGGTTTCATATTCGCTTAAAAAACGTTAATATTTCTCAGAGCTTTTCTGACCAGCTTCATGAACTTGATTTCTCCACTTTGAGGATTTTAACAAAATTCTTCTCAAAGAATCGTGACACAACACCAGGCAGTCATTCACCAAAGAGAGAATTAAGAAAAAAACTGTGATTTTTTCCTCACCTAGACCCTAAAATATATTACTACAGGATACACTACCTATGTCTTCCTGTTGGTAAGAGATTAATCACTGGATTAATTTACTGGGACATGGGTAGCTATGGATGTTTAAAAACTGTGTAACATGTTTAGTTTTAAAGCACAATAAAAAAATCTGTTACAGAGATAGTTTTAAAGTTTTAACTAGAACTAAGCTGTAAGCTTTTAAATTTAATTGTATCTTTATTTTGCATTTGATAGTATCAGACATCTTGCAGGTCTCTGCCTTTCTTAATTAATGAAGAATAGTGTTTTGTCTTAAGTCAATACTACATACAGATTTTTTTCACTTGCTCTATGTTTCTCTTTTCTGAAAATTAAAACTCTTCAGTGTTTCATGTAGCACCAATGAATCTCTTGTATCCAAAACTGCCATCCCTACACCTAGGTCTGTTCTGGTTTATTGTTTAGTTTTGATTTTCTTTTTATATTTGCATCTCTAGTTCTTTGAAATTTATGAAACTTAATAATCTATATTTGTTGTGGTGAGAGGAACTATCTGCCATCCCCAGTTCTTGATTACCTTCAGAAATTATATTACTCTCCTCTGTTTTTCATTACTGTCTCTGTTTCTCAGCTCTTAGGAGTGGCTCTAGACAGAACACTACTGGTGAGTACGTGTCACAAAAGAGTGCATTTTTATGGGTAATTATGTTGGTTTGAACTAATTGGAGGATTTGAATGAGAAATTAGACTATAGGCTGAGAAAGGAAAACATTACAGTGTTTCCTTCACTCATATGTTTACTGAAATGGTATCAAGTTAGAATCAAAACAAAGATAAGACAGATCTATCTGAGCTATGCTTACTCTTGCATCTCTCTCTCTCCCTGCCTTTCCTAGATGGATCTGTGTGTCTTCACTATTTACTTTCTTGCTGCTAACCCTCCTGGCCAGTCTACCTTCACTTATCTGGCACATAAGTGAGATAAGACTGGGAAGTGGGGAAAGATGGTAGGGTAGTTGGAAAACCCCTCTCAGGGACTCCGATCTCTAGGAGGTGTGTGGTGTTTCAGTATTATCTTTTACTGTATATTTCTGTAAGTATCTGTAAAATATTGTAAATATCTGCTTGTATATCATGCAAAGCTGTAATATAAAGCTTCATTTCCTTAAATTCCAGCCATCCAAGTCTAGCCTGGGCAATTTCACAGTGGAGGTGGGGAAAGGCAGGGAACACTCAAACCACCATAGTAATGCCATAGAACAAACAACCTTATAAAATACATTACTGAGGAAAGTCAACAGATTCTTTTGAATAGCACACTTACAGGACAAACATGTTAGTCTGGATATACCTTTAATAACTTTAAAACAGAATAGATAATTACAGTAGGAAGGGACCTGCAATAATTATCTAGTCCAGCTACTGACAAATCTGGGGCTGACCAATACTACTCAATATACTTATCAACGGCCTGAATAAGAGAACTGAGTGTACTATTAGAAACTTTGCTGATGACACAAAACTGGGAGGAGTGGCTGGCACACTTGAAGGCCATGCTGTCATTCAGTGGCACCTAGACAGGCTGGAAAGCTGAGTAGGATGAGATTTAATGAAATACAACAAAAACAAATATAGCGTCTTGCATTGGTGAAAGCACAACTTCATATATCAGTCTAGCCGCAGCATAGGAGAAAGTGTCTTCAAGGTTCTGGTGGACAGAAGGATGACCATGAGCCAGCAATGTGTCTTTGTGACCAATATTAGTGGTATCCTTGCATGCATTGGAAGGAGTGTGGTTAGTAGGCTGAGAGAGGTTCTACTCCCTGTCTACTCTGCCCTGGTGAGGCTGCATCTGGAATATTTTTTCCAGTTCTGAGCCTCTCAGTTCAAGAAGGACAAGGAAGGTACTTGAAAGAGTCCAGAGCAGAGCCACAAAGATGATAAAAGGAGTGGAAGGTCTCCCTTAAGAGGGAAGGCTGAAGAAGCTTTGTCTCTTTAGCTTGGAGCAGAGGAGTCTGAAAAGTGACCTCATTTGTATTTGATAGAGGATGGAGACACATTCTTGTCAGCGAATGTCCAATAGTATGACAAGAGGCAATGAGTACAAGCTGAAGCATAGGAGTTTTCACATAAACATATGGAAAAACTTTTCACTGTGAAGGTGACAAAACACTGGAAAGGCCTGCTCATAGAGGTTGGGGAGTATCCATCTCTGATGATATTGAAAACCCACCTGGATGAGTTCCTATGTGATCTGCCCCAGATTATCCTGCTCTAGCAGTGGAGTTGGACTAGATGACCTTTCTAGGTCCTTTCCAACCCCTAACATTCTGTAATTCTGTGATTTATCCTAGAAATACCAGCACCAAAAAAAATAGCATTGAATTTCACCATTAGTAAGTGAATTGTGCTGTGTCATTTTGCCCTTACTGGGGGCCAAATGCCCACCAAATCTGCTCTATCACTTCCCCTCTTAAATAGACAGGTGAGAAGGGAAAATATAACAAAAGCCAGTTATAAGATAGAAGTAATTTAATAATGGCAACAAACAAAGCAATAGACCGTAAGGAAGAAAAAGCAGAGAGAGATATTAATCTCTACTTCCCATCAGCAGGACGATATTTGGTCTTAGGAAGCAGGGCTTTCTATGCTTGGTGGTTCCTTTCAGAGAACAGACACCATGGATTAATTTTCCTGAAGTTCCTTCTTTCACTTTGTTCTTATACCTGAGCTAGTGTCATATGGCATGCAATATCCCTTTGGCCAGTCTTGGTCAGCTGGTTTAGCTGTGTCCTGTCAGCATCTTGGGGTAGGGAAATATGGGAAAAAACACAGCCTGGGTACTCAGCTTAGTAGTAGCCACAACACTGGTGCATTATCAATGCTCAACTACAGCACTGCAAAATGCAGCATTAGAAGGATGTTTTGAGGAGAATTAACTCCAACTCAGCCCAGTTCAAGCCTACTATATGTGCTGATGAAGATGTGTAGAATATCAACTGAAGTCTTAGGCACTTCATTTCCCCAAAATGTCAACTTAGAAAGTAAAACAACTCATTCTTCTTTTCCTTCAAAGGCCTATCCAAGCATTTTGTTGAACTATGAGATCAGGGAATGGGTTTGCTTTGTGTTAATAAAGCCCTAAATGTTTGTTTGAAACACATCACTTTTCAGACTGCCCCAAAATGAAAATACAGGGAGGTAGTGATACACTGCATCTGGAGGCAAATAGGATGATGTAAAACTTCAAAGTGAACAAAGTTTGTGCTACATTTACTGGCAAAAAAATAGTGAAATAGAATGTGGGCTCAAGTGGAAGGATTCATAGAATTCTAGAATAACAAAATTGTAAAAGACTTGTGAAATTATCAAGTACATGTGTTCAGCTAACAGTGCCAATCCCACCACTAAAGCACGTCCTTATGCATCATATCTTCATGAGTTTTGAACATTTCCAGAGATGATGATCCCTTCTAGAGGGCAGAGATGCCATCCAGAGAGACCTGGACAGGCTGGAGAGGTGGGCCCAGGCCGACCTCATGAAATTCAACAAAGCTAAGTGTAAGTTCCTGCACCTGGGTTGGTGCAATCCCAAGCACATCTCCAGGATGGGTGGCAAATGGCTGGAGAGAAGCTTTGAGGGAAAGGACCTGGGGGTCTGGGTTGATGTAAAGCTCAACATGAGCTGACAGTGTGCATATGTGGCCCACACAGCAACTGTGTCCTGGGATGCATCAAGAGAATTATTGCCAGCAAAGGAGTTGATTCTCCCTGCTTACTCTGCTCTCATCAGACCCCACCAGGAGTACTGTGTGCAGTTCTGAAGCCCTCACCACAAGAAGGACATGGAACTGTTGGAGCAAGTGCAGAGGAGGGCCATGAAGATCATCAGAGGGCTGAAGCACCTCTGCTATGAGGACAGGCTGAGAGAGTTGGGGCTTTTCAGCCTGGAGAAGAGAAGGCTTCGAGGAGACCTTATAGTAGCCTTCTAGTATCTGAGGGGGGCCTACAGGAGGGCTGGGGAGGGACTGTTCACAAGGTCTTGTAATGACAGGATGAGGAGTAATGGGTTTAAACTGTCAGAGAGGAGATTTGCATGGGATTTTAGGAGGAAATTCTTTCCATTGAGGGTAGTGAGACACTGGAATGGGTTGTGCCCAGGGAGGTTGTGGCTGCTCTCTCCCTGGAGATGTTCAAGCCCAGATTGGATGAGCAACCTTGAGCAACCTGTCCTAGTGGGAGGTGTCCCTACCTGTGGCAGGAGTTTCGAACTGGATGATCTTTGAAGTCCCTTCCAACCTAAACCATTCTATGATTCTATGATTCCAATTCTAGTTTTCCCACTTCATCATAGAATCATAGAATCAGACAAGCTGGAAGAGACCTCTGATATAATTTTGTCCAAACTACCACCCAAACCTATCCAGTCATCTATATCATGGCATTAAGTACCCCTATAGAACCTCTTCTTGAACACCTCCAGGGAAGGCAACTCCACCACCTCCCTGGGCAGCTCATTCCAGTGCCAAATCACTCTCTCTTGTGAAGAACTTCCTTCTAATATCCAGCCTGTACCTCCACCAGCAGAACTTGAGACTGTGTCCCCTCATTCTGTTGCTGGTTGTCTTGGATGAGAAACCGACCCCCACCTGGCTACAACCTCCCTTTTTGTAGTTGTAGAAAGCAATGAGGTCATCCCTGAGCCTTCTCTTCTCCAGGATAAACAACCCCAGCTCCCCCAGCCTTTCCTCATAGGGCTTGTATGACCCTCAACAGCTTGTGATAATTCTTACCTCACATAAATCAAATTCAATGCCTATAAAAGAGAAAACACAGAAATCTGGCTAATCCTGCCACAAAACAAAGAGAATTCATAAGCAACTGACAGATAACCTTCTACTATCTGCTTCAGTAAATTCTGTGCAAAAAGCTAACACAGTAATAGATGGAATGAAGATGCAGTTCTTGCCATGAACTGGGTAAGATTCAATAGGTAGAACATTTTTTAATCCATCTTTGTGGACAGAAGATTTTTGAAAGACATTTTGTAATGTATGCAGATGATATTCACATAAAATAAAGTATAATTAGAAAGAAAATATTAATACCAGAAGCTTTGCACAGTAATAGAAAACCAATAGCAAATTAGAAGGAACTACTCTTATAGTCACTGGTTTAGGAAAGAAATTGAAATGTCATCTAAAAAGTAAAATGGAAAATGCAGATCTTTATTTTACCTTATTGTATTCAGCACAAGAGGTGAGGCAACCACCATCTTGTAAAGTGCTTTGGTAAACAAATAGTGATTAATTGGACAGTCTTTGACAATATAATTCTTAATTGCCTGCCTTTAATTTGAGATTTCCAAAGAGTCAGAACTCTAGAAAATCAAATCTCCTTAAGTTCCAGTGGGCTATCAATTAAATTTGACTGATTACTCACCATTATCCTATAAAGATAATCCACAATTAATTGTTATACTGTGCAAATTGCAGCAAGACAAGAATAGTTTACAGGCTTAGGGAAATATATGGTAAGGTGTACCCATCCTCTCCAGACACCTGAATCTGGATTTTAATATTCTCGATGTCCTTCCAATGTCAGACTTAGTGATTTTTATGGGACTTATTATCAAGCATTTCTACTGCAATCAGAAGATTCTTTAGCACAGTTCATGGCTGATACCTGCCAGATGAATCACTATTACATCTACATGAGAAGAAATGCAGGCTGGCAAAGTCAGTATTAAAGATCTACTTTGGAAATGTTTTTGTGAGGATTTTGAGGACTCAAGGAGACAACTTTCTCAAAAAAGCTTTTTCAGCATTGTCTATATGTGAGCTTATTCTGCTGAATTAAGCTGTGCAGATCCTATTTGTATTAATAGGATTTGTAGGAAGATTAATGAGATAATTGTGTCTTTTTTTCCCTTCTTTATAGAAATGAGTGCTGACATTGTGCACAAATAGAAAAAATATTTGGAAAGGTGAACATTCAGCGATTATAAGTGATATTCTGCAGTAGTGTTGTAAAACAAAGACCCTCTGCAGCTACCCACAGAATCTGTAGAAATGGGTCACAGAACTTTACCATGGTTTTTAGAAATCACCAAGAAACACAAAAAAATGTGAGAGGAAAGATTCTT
>VWZI01019567.1:0-39533 GCA_013396835.1 Psilopogon haemacephalus
CTAAAAGGTGGGGGGGGCAGGTCACTGCAAACCCACTACACAGGGAGGGGACATCCACAACTTCCCTGGGCAACCTGTTCCAGTATCTCACAGTCCTCAAAATTTCTTCCTAATCTCCAGTCTCAATCTCCCCTTTTCCAGTTTAAAGCCATTGACCTCATCCTGGCACACCAAGCCCTTGCTGAAAGTCCTTCCCCAGCTCTCCTGTAGCCTCCTTCAGGTACTGGGAGGTTGCTCTGAGGTCTCCCTGGAGCCTTCTCTTCTGGAGGCTCAAAAGCCTCAACTCTGCCAGTCTGTCCCCAGAAGGGAGATTCATCAGCAATCTGATCATCTCTGGATCCTCTTCAGCGGCTCCATCTTCTTCTCGTGCTGGAGGCACCAGAACTGCACATACTGCTGCAGATGAGGTCTCAGCAGAGCAGAGGGGTAGAATCCTCTCACTGCTTTGGATGCAGCTAAGCACACAGCTGTCTTCTTGGCTGCCAGTGACCATTGCTGGCTCAGACTGAGTTTGTCATCAACTGACACTCCCAAATCCTTCTCCTCCAGAATCCTCTCAAGGCACTTCTTGCTCAGCCTGGATTTGTATTTGGGATTGCTGTGACCCAGGTGCAGAACCTTGCACTTGGCCTTGTTGAGCTACATAACATACTTTTTTTTTTTTTTTTTTTTTTTACTTTCCCCCCCACAATATCTGTCCAAAATGCAGATAGGTAAAACATCAGGGTGGTGTTTCACAGTTTCTAACACTTTGAGGGATAGGTTCCAGTAACCCTACTTCTCTCAGCTGGTGTCTGGGACAATATCCTCATTTCTTTTGCTGCTTTTGTTTTGTTTGCAGCATGTGAGCAGAGGTTTATAAATCCTTTACTATCTGTAGTGTTGAAAGAACTTCCTTATTAAATGGCTTATTAAATCTGTCTTCCTTATTAAATTAAAAGAACTTCTTCCTTATTAAATCTCTTCCATCTGTTAGATGTCAATATTGGATTCTGGGATGAAATTTATAGCTAACAACATTTGCTTTCAGCTATCTGGAACAAGCCTTTTCTGTTATTATTTTGGGTTAATATGTTTTTCTAGCCTTAAAAAAAGTTGTGTATCCAGGTACCTGTTTCTGATGGTGCTCTATTTTAAGTTTACTTAAAAACTGTTTTCTGTTATGTTTGACAAATGCAAGTGACAAATATGAACAGGTGTGGTTCCAAACTGCTGTAGAATGGGGATAAAAAACACAGGCAAGAGTAAGCCCCTTAGCGAATGCTATCATAACATTACAGAATGGTTTGGGTTGGAAGAGACCTTAAAGACCATCTAGTTTCAACCTTCCACTAGACCAGGTTGCTCAAAGTCTCATCAAGTAACCACTTCAGTGAGAACCTCCCTGGGCAACCTCTTCCAGCGTCTCACCACCTTGCCTGGAAAGAATTTCTTCCTAGTGTCCAGTCTAAATCTACGCTGTTCCGGTTTGAAATGTATGTGTGCGTGTGTGTAAGTCCTTTGATCAGTTGGCAGGTGAGGGTGTCAATCACACTGTCCCCCGTCACTGAACCTTCACTGAAGATCTTTGTATCACTGTCTTGGTAATCAGTTAACATCACGGACTTACAGAAGAGACCCTTTACACCCTCTCTCTTGTTTCCTGACCTCTTGAATTGTTCACTTCTTATGTATTTAGATTTATGATGTTTGTTATTTCAGACTGGATCCAGAAGGTGTGAAACATCCAAATGCCTTTATTTGAAAGCAGTGTCATAAGTTTCTTTATAGAATCATTGGCAATGTTCATTGGCAGGTTTGTCTGGGGATCATGTCTCCAACACACAACTGAAAGCAGGACCAACCAGATCACATTACTCAGAAACTCATCAAGGTTTTACTGCCTCCAAGAATGGAGATCCCCCAGAGGGCTTTCCTGGTCTCCTGAGTCAGTATTTTGATCACACTGGCACTGAAGTTTTCTCATCTTATTTCTCCCACCTAATATCTAATTGGAATTTCCCATGTTGCACCAGGTCTCTGTTGCCTCTTTTCTCCTGTCACTTCTCTGGCAGAAGTGCCTCTGTCTTCTCCATATTCTCCTTTCACAAGGTAGATATGGGCAGCAATAAATCTCTTTTCTGCTTTGGTCTGACTTTGGAAGTGTGTATTGTTGTTGAGTGAGATGGCTGGGTAGCAGGATGAGTTGGTGAGAGTTCTGCCATCATTAACATATTTGTTATATTGATATCTTTTATCTGAAGCTTTCTTATACTTTCATCCTACAGTAGCTTCTGTTAGATTGTATCTTAGTATCCCAAAGAACAGCTACTCAATCCCAGCACAGAATCACAGGCGACCTCTGGAGATCAATGAGTCCAACCCCCATGCCAAGGCAGGTTCACCTAAAGAAGATCACACAGGAACATGTCCAGGCAAGTTTTGAATGTCTCCAAAGATGGAGACTCCACCACATCTCTGGGCAGCCTGTTCCAGTGCTCCATCACCCTTAAATTAAAAAGTTTCTTGTCATGTTTAGATGGAAATGGCCTCAGATTGTACCAGGGAAGGATTATATCGGACTTTATGGAAAAAAACTGTCTTCCCTGAAAGGGTTCTCAAGCCCTGGAACATGCTGCTCAGGGCAGTGGTGGAGTCCTTATCCCTGAAAGGACTGAAAAGCTCTATAGGTGTGGTGCTGAGTGACATTGTGTAGTGGTGACATGGCAGTATTGGCTAAACAGTTGGCCTCGATGACCTTAAAGGCATCTTCCAACCAAAATCATTTCATGGCTCCATCATGTCCATGTCTGTCTTATGTTGGTGGCCCCAGAGCTGCACACAGTGCTCCTGGTGAGGCCCCACCAGAGCAGCGCAGAGAGTCAGAATCACCTCTCTCCACATCCACTCCTGGGCAGCAGAGGTAGGATCTCCCCATCATTGATTGACTCTTTGTGTAGGACCAGCCCTATATATAAGAGGCATCCTGCTGTGCCATGTTTATGACTGTATCCCAAGGTCAAACCAGGACTTAGATCCAGAAAGGACAAACTGTGTGAGAACTTCCTGATGAATGTCATAGAATTTCTAAGCATGCTAAATATCCACAGGTGTGACATTGTAAATGAGGCAGCAATCCTTTGAAACCCAGAGGACTGTGCTTGTCTTGTACTTCAGACTGAGTTAACAGCAGCAGACAGGAACATGCACATGACACAGATGGGCCATAAGGCCAAGGCAGCAAATTGCTTCTTCATTCTTGCCTGTTAATTTTCCATCAATTCTAAAGCTGCTCTTGGATGGTGAGAATATCTGCAGTTTTTTTTTTATATAGCAGAGGCATGAGAGCATATCAGAAATGTGTTCTTTATTACTATTATTCACAGATGTAGAATCATAGAATCATTTCAGTTGGAACATAGAATCATAGAATTGTTTCTGCTAGAAATGGCCTCTGAGGTCATTGAGTAAATCGAAACCCACTGTGACCGGTAAACCATGCCTGCAAGTCCATGCCTTACTTGAACACCTCCAGAGATGGGGACTGCACCATCTCTCTGGGCAGCCTGTTCTGATCCCTGACCACTCTTGAAGCAAAGACATTTTTCCTGATCTCCATCCTTCAGCAGAGTTGCTGAATGCCTTCTTTGCTTTAGTCTTTACACCCAAGGCTAAACTCTCCTATGTACTCCAGATCCTGGAGGAAGGAGAGGAAGACTGGAGGAGGGAATGCTCCCCACTGGGAATGCAGACTGGGTTAGGGATCATTGACACAAATTGAACATGCACTAGTTCATGGGCCCTGATGAGATGCACCCAGGGGTGCTGAGAGAACTACCTGATGTTTTTGGTCTGCCATTCTGCATCACCTTTGCCAAATCGTGGCAGACAGGAGAGGTGCCTGAGGACTGGAGGAGAGCCAATGTCACTCCAGTCTTCAAAAAGGGCAGGAAAGAGGTTCCAGGGAACTATCAACCAGTCAGCCTCACCTCCATCCTTGGAAAAATGATGGAGCAGCTCCTTCTGGAGGGCATCTTAAGGCACTTGGAAGAGAAGAAAGTTATCAGAAGTAGTGTGCTGGTTTGAACTAATTGGAGAATTTGAGTGAGAAATTAGACTGTTGGCTGAGAGATGAAAACACAGTGTGTCACTTCACCAGAGCTTTACTGAGAAAAAAAAAAAAAAAAGTTTTTAAGTAGTGTAACCAAAACATTAGGTATCAGATGGTTTCAGACCGCTCTGGGCTCCAGCTGCTTCTCTTGCATGGTCTTCTTTGTCTCTGCCTTGGTAGCTAATTCTCAGTAATACTACTAACTTCTTTCTACTGCTAATCCCCCTGGCTGATCTACCTCCGCCTATCTTCAGCATCAACAAGTGGTGAGATAAGATTGGGGAAGGGGGGAGAGGTGGNATTTATCAACTTCCAGTGTTTCTGAGTCCTAGCCAGGGTTTATATCAAAAGGTTGGTGTTGGTACACAGACTCATAATAAATGGAAACAGAATGTGGGAAAAATAGTGAGGGTTTAAGTCATGACACATAAGCTGTAATTGCAGGTGTCTGGTGGAGTCCGGAGCAAAATGATCTAGAGGTTGTAAAAACTCTGATAAGAAGGTGTAACAAAGAATTCACAGTTTTTAGATGTTAAGCAGATGTATTTTGTACCAAGTAGAGTCGTGTGACTTCATATTTTTAGTTAAGCCAATCACTGTGTTAGTTTTAGCTATTCGGATGGGTAAATAGCCAATAAGATAGTTACACACTGCCTTCTTTAGAATATCTAAGCATATATAAGATGAACAAATGTATGTAATAAACGGAATTAGTTTGTATCAAATTGTATCCCTGTCTCCTCGTCACGGCGACAGGCTGGGGGGGGCAGGTAACTGCAAAATCACTACAAGTAGTCAGCATGGATTTACCAAGGGGAATTCATGCTTGACTAACCTGATAGTATTCTATGAGGACATGACTGATCGGGTAGATTCAAGGAGAGCAGTGGATGTAGTCTACCTTGACCTTAGCAAGGCCTTTGACACCATCTCCCATGATATTCTAGTGAGCAAGCTCAGGAAGTGTGGGATGGAAGAGCAGGCAGTGAGGTGGATTAGGAACTGCTTACAAGACAGAGTTCAAAGAGTGGTGTCAGGTCCAGCTGGAGAGCTGTAACCAGTGGAGTCCCCCAGGGATCAGTGCTGGGTCTGGTGCTGTTCAACTTCTTCAATGACATTGATGAGGAGACAGACAGACAGACATACAGAGTCTGCTCAGCAAGTTTGCTGACGACACCAAACTGGGAGGCTTGGCTGATTCAGCTGAAGGCTGTGTGGCCATCCAGCAAGACCTGGATAGACTGAGAGTTGGGCATACAGGAACCAAATGAGGGTCAACAAGGACAAGTGCAGAGTCCTGCACCTGGGGAGCAATAATAAACTGCAGCAGTACAGGCTGGGAGGTGATCTGCTGGAGAGCAGCCCTGAGGACAGGGAGCTGGGAGTGCTGGTGGATAACAAGTTATCCATGGGACAGCAATGTGCCCCTGTGGCCAAGAAGTCCAATGGGATCCTGGGGTATATTAAGAAGAATGTGTCCAGCAGATCAAGGGAGGTTCTCCTCCCCCTCTACTCTGCCCTAGTGAGATCCCATCTTGAATACAGCCTTCAGTTTTGGGCTCCCCAGTTTATGAGGGACAGAGATCTGCAGATGATTAGGGTCCAGCAAGGATGATTAGAGAAATGGAGCACTGTCTTATGAGGAGAGGCTGAGTGACCTGGGACTTTTTAGCCTGGAAAAGAGATGACTGAGAGAGGATTTTATAACTTTTTATAAATATCTGAGGGCTGGGTGTCAGGAGTGGGTGGACAGGCACTTCTCACTTGTTCCCTGTGACAGGAGAAGGAGCAATGGGTGTAAGTTGCAGCACAGGAGGTTCCACCTCAACACAAGGGGGAACTTCTTTACTGTAAGGGTCACAGAACACTGGAACAGGCCCTCTAGAGAGGCTGTGGAGTCTTCTTCTCTGGAGACTTTCAGAGCCCATCTGGATGTGTTCCTTTGTGACCTGAGCTAGATTGTATGGTCCTGCTCTGGCAGGGGGATTGGACTTGATGATCTCTTTGGGTCCCTTCCAAACCCTAACATCCTGTGATCCTGTAAGCCTAACCCTCCCCTGCCAGAATTTCAGATGTTTTCTCTCCTTCTAACATGAAAATATTAATGCAGAATACTCAAATTATTAGTTTATGAGTAAAGCCTTCCTTTTTCTGAACCTCTTCAGGGGGTATGCTCCCAGGTGTGGTTTCATCCTTATGAAAGAAGGACTTAGAATACCAGCAAAGCACCATTCTTCTCTTTGTTGTTTACATATTGGAGGAATTTCTTTAGGAATTAAGTGATATGCTTTCAGCTCAGTTGAAGTGTAGATACTACTTACATCTACACAGAGCACAGTTAACTGAGTTTTTAGCTGGGCCTGATCTTGCCTCTGCTGAATTTAATGTCTGTTCTTTATACAAGTGCAGCAACCTGTCCCTAATTTGCTTCTGTGCAAATATCTCCCTCTCTGGAGATATTAAAAACTCAACTAGACACATTCCTGTGTGATTTGCTATAGGTGATCCTGCTCTGGCAGAGGGGTTAGACAGACTGGATGATCTTTTAGGTCCCTTCCAGCCCCTGACCTTCTATGATTCTATGATCTATATCACAGTATGGTAGGAGTTGGAAGGGACATGTGGCTGAGGCCAAGTCCCTGGAGATACTTGAGACCAGCCTTGATGTAGCCCTGGGCAGCCTGAAAGGGGGTTGAACAAGATGAACTTTTGAGAGCCCCTTACAACCCAATGCAATCTGTGTGTATATATATATATATATATAACATCTATTTATATAATATGCATAATAATAGCATTATAGGTGATAATAGTGTTTCTCAGTTTATTTCATTTGGCATGTGATAGATGCAGACAATCTACAGTCCCCTTGCCCTTTCAGTCTCTATTTTTCATTTTACACATCCCACAGAGCACAAGGAAATGACTGAAACCATCCCCACTGCTTCAGCTAATACTAAAGCTGCTGGAACACTGCTCTAGACAATGCTCAGGCAGTGTAGACAGAGCTTAGCAGCAGCACACATCCCTCTGGTGTGTCCCAGCTGCCTTTCTGGTTCATTTAACAGAGTGAAGGAAGCTGAACTGATCGGCTCAGGTCTCCCAGGGAAGCTGGAACTCAGAGAAGAAAGCATTGTATAAATCTCCAGGAGCCAAACAACCAGTGACTGCTAGCAAAGCAGGGTAGTACCAGGTGATAGAATGAGACGAAATGCCCTGAAATTGTTCCAGGGGAAGGTTAAGTTGGAGATCAAGAAAAAATTCTGTGCTGCAAGAGCGGTCAGACATTGGAACAGGCTGCCCAGGGAGGTGGTGGAGTCTCCACACCTGGAGGTGTTCAAGAAATGTGTGGGCATTTGGGTGTTGTAGGTTAAGAGAAATTAAGAGTTAATTGGTATAACCATAAAGAAGGTCCTGCAGAGAGTGGAGAGAGTCCCAGGGGAGCAGGAAGCCTGTCCCAGGATGTTGTAATCTGTTATTCTAATTCACGTTCCTGTATCTCCGTAGTTAAGGGAGGGCACAGCCAATTCTCTCACTCTCCTGGCCAGGTCTGTGGGGGAGAGAGAGGCCTGCTCCTGGCCTTGCTGGCTGCCAATTTCTATCTGTGCCACTGGGCCCCTTGAGGCCTGGGGAGGGGCATTAAGGCTTGGGTCCAGTGCAGGGGAACAGTTTGGTCTGCTCCTAGGCTTGCTGCGGCTGAGTTGGGGAGCAGGGGGGGGAGGGAGGCTTTTTGGAAGGCTGTGGAAGGTTTTGGCCTGGTAGACCCAGGTGGAGGACCATGCCTAATTTGTGTCTGAATTGCTTTCACTTGAGGGGACAGACTCTTCTCAGTGTGCACTGTGGTAGGACAAGGAGTAATGGATCTAAACTACAGCACAGGAAGTTCACCTCAATATGAGGAGTAACTTCTTTACCGTAAGGGTCACTGGAACAGGCTCCCCAGAGAGGCTGTGGAATCTCCTTCTCTGGAGACTTTGGAGACCTATCTGGATGTGTTCCTGTGCGATCTGCACTAGATTCTGTGGTCCTGCTCTGTCAGGAGGGCTGGACTCGATGATCTGTGGAGGTCCTGCCCAACCCCTGACATCCTGTGAATATCTTCTGTAGATGTTTGTTAAAAGTATTTCCATTTAAACTTCCAATCCAGTGTGGGGTTTTTATATTTTAGTCCCTCAGGAAGGGTTAAAATAGCTTCCTGTCCACTGGAACCCGAGACACTGGGACATGGCTTAATGGCCATGGTGGTGTTGGGTCAATGGTTGGACTGGATGACCTCTTCCAACATTTCAGTGGTTCCAGCATGATGTCAGCAGTAAGTCAATGTGCCTGGTGAGTTATAAGCAGTCTGATCACAAATATTTGGCATTCGGGTGAAACCTCAGGCAACTTCCACTTTCTGAGCTCTGCCCTGTCTTAAATGCACTCAGAAACAGTCAGCTCTTGTGGCAGGCAGTTTCTGGAAGCAAGGTTTGGCTCATAGCAGTTGGGACTATTCTCCAAGAATTGCTTGCTCTACTGGAATTAAATTAATGAGGCACTGTTTGTGCAAGTTATTAAAATAGCTGCAACTCATACCTGCTTTTGCTTCTAGTCTCAGCATCTACACATATACTTTACATAGAGCACATCCCTACACAACCTGTTCCATTGTTTTACCACTCTCATTGTGCAGAATTTCCTCCTGATGTCCAACCTAAATCTCCCATGCTCCAGTTTCAAACCATTGCCCTACATCCTATCACCACAGGCCCTTCTAAACAGTCCCTCCTCAGCCTTCCTGTAGGTCCCCTTCAGATATTGAAATGCAGCTCTAAAGTCTCCCTGTGGAGCCTTCTGTTCTCCAGGCTGAACAGCCCCAACTCTCCTAGCATGTCCCCATAACAGAGGTGCTCCAGCCCTCTGATCATCTTTGTGGGCCCACACCCTCAGGTCCATGTCTCTCTTGTGTTGAGGACCCCAAAGCTGGACACTATATTGCAGGTGAGGTCTCACAGGAGCAAAGCAGAGGAACAGAATCACCTCCATCTGCTGGCCATGCTACTTTGGGTGGATCCAGGAGCCATTTGCTTTCTGGGATGCAAGTGCCCATTTCTGGCTTATGTCCAGCTTCTAGTTCATCTGTACCTGTAAGGTGCTCTTTCTTTAATGCTGGACTTTCCCGAGTTCTTAACAGCAAAGTTCTGCATTTTGGCGTTAATTAGAAAAGAGGAGATTCTTTCCAATGAGGATAGTGAAACACTGGAGCAGGTTGCCCAAGGAGATCCTGGGTGCTCCCTCCTTGGAGGTGTTCAAGGCCACGTTGCCTAAGCAACCTGGTCTAGTGGAAGGTGTCCCTGCCTATGGCACTTTCAACCCAGACTGTGATCTAAAACATTCTGCTTTTTCTTTCTTAATCACAGGGGGGGGGGGGCGGAAAAAAAGTGGCAATTTACTGATAGGAGGGAGAAGATGTGTCTGTCTTACTCCCTGGCCATCAGCATCATGCACCATGACAGCATCAGGGGAAAAGATCTGATTTAATACTGATACATTGTCCTGAGTCCTAAGTGATGTAATAAAGCTGGTGAGGGGTCTGAAGAGCACTTCTTGTGAGGAGTGTCTGAGGGAACTGAGGGTGTTTATTCTGGAGAAGAGGAGGTTGAGGAGATTCCTTATTGCTCTCTACAACTCCCCGAAAGGAAGTTGCAGTGAAGTCGAGGTTGGTGTCTTCTCCCTAGTATCAGGTGATAGAACGAGAGGCAATGTCCTGAAATTGTGCCAGGGGAGATTTACATTGGAGATT
The DNA here is from genome assembly GCA_013396835.1 of Psilopogon haemacephalus. Classification (NCBI taxonomy): domain Eukaryota; kingdom Metazoa; phylum Chordata; class Aves; order Piciformes; family Megalaimidae; genus Psilopogon; species Psilopogon haemacephalus. Next base: position 9,873 of record VWZI01019567.1, read on the forward strand.
AGGAGACTTCAGGGACATTGGCTCTGTGTTCGTGCTGGGATCGAGCTGCAGGCTGCAGCTTTTTGATTCTGCTGGGCAGCATCAGGATTTGATGCCACATATGTGTCAGCAGTTTGGGCCCTCAGCTCTGGCACAGCTCTTTGCTGAGCTTTTGCAGATGTGTTTGACAAATTCCTTGCTGTGCTACACCCAGCCTGTTTCCTGAAGAGAGACCTTTCTGCCACAGCTAAACACAGTCGCAGTGATAACAGTGAGATATGGTTGAGGGCTCTGTAGGAAAAAGCAGTCTGTTGTTCAGCTGGAAAACACATTGCTGATGGAGATGCCTTCAACGTTCTTGCTGTGTAGGATGCTGGGGGCTCCACCTGCTGGTTCCAGGCCAGGTGGTTTTCATTTTTCTAGGGAAAATTCTGAAGCACTCAATTGTTTTGTAGATATCCTGCCCACCTCCCTATAATAATAAACAAAAACTCTTCAAACACCAATTAAAAAAAAAAAAAAAGAAAAGCATGAATCATAGAACTGGTTTGGTTGGAAAAGACCTCTAAGAACCTTGAGTCCAAACATCAACCTAAGGCCAACATGGCCCTGGAATTAAATCATGAAGATCTGAACGAAAAAGGAACTTAATTTGTGCTCTCCCAAATCAGGGGACTGTGGAAGAAAAATAAAATCTCAGAAGGAATGAAGTAGTTTAGAATTTCTCCTGATAGTTTATAGTTCCAAGCTGCAATTTAAATCAAAATTTTGATGGAAGGGAAGGGAAGAGTAAAGAAGAAGAGAGAAAAAGAAAATATGAAAGAAATTGTCTTTCTGGTGACAAATGTACATATGTTCTTGAGAGACATTATAACTCCAATAATATATGGAAGGAATGCAAAAGGAATGAAGGTGTCTCTGGATTAAGATCTGTCTTGAGAGGTTTGTTTACCTGCAGTCAGCCTTGCTGGTAAAGATTCTGTGTCAGACTACTGTAGCTTTTGGGTGGGTAAGTTCAACACATCTATTCTCAGCTAGGGTGTAAAGAGAGCTGTAGGGGGTTTGCAGTGACCTGCCCCCCCCACCTTTATAAACCCCGGCTAAAACTCAGAAAAAAAAGACTGGAAGTTAATAAATGAAGCTTTATATTTACAGCAATGCAAATATACAAGCAAATATTTACAAGATATAACAGATATTTACAGAAATATACAGTAAAAAAAAAAAGGTAATACACACACCACACCCCTCCTGGAGACCAAAATCCCCAAGAGAGGGTAACCAAACTCCCCCTACCACCTTTCCTCCCTTCCCCAGCTTTATCTCACCACCTCTTGATGCTGCAGATAAGCTGAAGATCAGTCAGAGATTAGTAATAGGAGAAGTTAGTCGTTTTAGTGATTTTACTCTGAATTTAGCCACCAAGACCAAGAGACAAAGGAGAGAGCGGCCAGAGACAGCACAGGCAGAAGCAGACTGTTAATCTGGATGTTCTGAGAACAGCTCTTAAAGCAACTTTTTTTTCCTTTCTCAGTGAAACTCGGTGAAGTGACACACTGTGTTTAACTCTCTCTCAGCCAATAGTCTAATTTCTCACTCAAATTCTCCAATTAGCTCAAACCAACACAACAACTTTACACTTTCTAGGGATTGTGAAAATGCTGATTGTGATGATGTATTCCAAATGCCTTCCAATTTAATAATAAAACTGTGTGGTAAGCTTCTTACACTGTTACCATCTGCTCAGCACTGGACAGATGAGTTTGGGGGTTCTACTTCTGGGTTATTTTTATAAAAACAGGCATGGCTTTCAAAAACCATCTCAGTTCCTACAATGTCTTTTCCACTCTGTTTTACAGCTTTTCTATGGGACAAAGGAGAATGTTCAAAGATGTTACATGAAACTGGCTGCCCCGAGAGATTGTGAAGTCTCCTTCTCTAGAGATTTTCAAGACCTGTCTGGATGTGTTCCAGGGTTACCTGTTCTGGGTGATCCTGCTCTGGTGGGGTGTTTGGACTGGATGATCTCCAGAGTCCTTTCTAAGCCCTAACATGCTGTGCTTCTACACAAGACCCATTTCAGAACTGTAGGTTCAGATCCGTTGTCTGTCACAGATTTCCTGTGGGATTTGACTGAGGCATTGGAAACAGTTACATTTGCTGCTGGTGATGACTCAGGCTTGCTTTAGAATGAATTTCTGTGAAATATTGCCTAGAGTTGTGTGCCTCTGCACTTGGCTGCAGCTGTGGGGGTGCAATTCCCTCCTACTCATGGACTGCTGGATGCAGAGTGTGACTCCCCTCCCTGGCTCACACAGCGATTGGGAAAAGAGTGTGCCAAAGCATTAAGGCACTTCCTTCATGTTCCTGGCTGCCACCTCCCTGGTTCTCTGCAGATTATGACAATTATCTCCTGCAGTGGACCAGAACCTTCAAGGGCATGCTCAGTGCTCCTGGCTCCTACTTTCCGCCTCATCACAAGCTGACACTCCTATGAGCCTGTCCTTGAGTCGAGGACCAGATTACTGAGGTTGTGTCCATGTTATCCCAGGTCACTCAAGTCCAGGACTTGCACAAACCAGAATATTGCAGCACACAGGGAGGTCCAGTATGGAAAGGCACCTAGCAAAATTGTTGTACCCTATAACTGCTATAAATAGCAATCCAAAATGAGACCTTTGAGCTTTCTGGATCACAGCAGGCTGCATCCAGCCTCTCCCCTGAGTTGAGATGCATCTCAGGATGATCTGCCAGTGAATACCTGGGCAGGACCTCTTCCTTGAGGCTCAACTCCTGACTATTGAGAAACACGAGTGCATTGTGAGTATTTAAACTCAAAGGTGGAAGTTTGGACTATAGGCTAGCCTCCATACCCATCTTTTTACCTGTTCAGGTGTTTGGGTTGATATCTTTGGGTTGGTATGTTTAGGTAGATATCTTTGGTTTGATACATCTAGGTTGATATCTTTGGTTTGTTAAGTTTGGGTTAATATCCTTAAGTTGATATCTCTGGTTGGTATGTTTGGGTTGATACCTTTGGTTTCATATGTTTGGTTTTATGCCTTTAGGTTGATATCTTTGAGTTGAGATGTTTATTTTTATGAATGCGGGCATTTACGTATGCCCTGGTTTGAGCCAGAGCAGAACTGATTCTGGTCAGTGCTGTGACTTCCCAACTCAGCTCTGTTCAGTCACTGCACTTTCTGCAGCTCAGGAAATGTTCTTAAAGACAGAGATTGTGGCTAGCAGTGAAAACATCATGGACAGAGGACCAAAGGTTGGGTTGTAGACCAAGGGCACTGCTGTATCTTGTGTGTTACATGGCAGTGCAGACTTCACCTGAAGGGTGGAGCAGATAGTTCAAATGACCCTAAACTGACCAACAAGGGATTCCATCCCATGGACATCGCATTCAGTGCAAAGACAAGGGATCATCAGGGTCTATTTTTCCTCTTCAGTGACCTGCATCTGAGGAGGACTCTGTCAACTCTGCCTTTGATTCTGATCCATGTATTCTGAACCCAGTTCCAGAATCCAGCTCTTCCATCTAGATACCCCTCTGCCACTGAGTTCAATCTGGTGCTTCCCCAGTGCATGCCCACAGGATCAGTGGTAGTGGTGACGTAATTACCACCGTGGGGTTTGAGTTCAATACCAGGTTTGTATCTATTTATGTGTATTTAATTTCATTATCTTTACTAAAGTGGTTTCAGTGTTCTTTCCTAACCTATCAATCTCTCTTCCTTATTCCTTCTCCTTTCTCCTTTGGAAAGGGCAAAAGTTTGATAAAGAGCATCTGTCACTCATTTAGTGGCTGTCCAAGGAATTCTGTGTCTGTATGTTTTGTGTTTCTGCATATTTGCATGCTTTGGTGTCAATACCACCTCGTAGAAAGTTAGTGTGATTCTTGCCAGCCTTCAACCTATCATGAAATCAGAGAATGGCTTGGACCAGAAGTGGCCTCAGAGATCATCTACTCTAACCCTCATGCCATGCCCAGGGATGCCTCTCAGTTAGACTCAGATGCTCAAGGCCTCATCCAGCCTAGCCTTGAACACCCCAAGGAATGAGGCATCTACAACCTCCCTGGACAACCTGTTCCAGAGTCTCACCAAACTCGTACTGAAGAACTTCCTAAGATACAGTGTGAACTTAAGCTTCCTCAGCTTCAAACCCTTGTCAAGTCTCTAGGCACTCTGATGAAAAGTCCCTCTGCAGCCTTCCTGTAGTATCCCTTCAGGTACTGGAAGGCAGATCTAAGGTCCCCCAGTAGTCTTCTCTTCTCCAGTGTGAACAATCCCAGCTCCCTCAACCTGTCCTCATAGCAGAGGTACTCCAGCCCTTCGATCATATTTGTGGCCTTCTCTGGACTCACTCCAACAGTTCTGTGTCCTGTAATGAACACACTGCTTTACTAAATCAGTTATTACAGTGCTACTAAAATCAGCCTTTGATTTATCTCATTTTGTTAATACACCTGGATTTGCTGATAAATGAATCTGTGTCGAACATTCAACTCCTATGCACAGAGATTCCATTAGCTGTGTGACTGAAGTTGTACCTGAGATGGCAAAACCTTATCAAAGCCCACCTAGAGAGGTGTTAGATATTCCATTCCTGGAAACATTCAAGGTCAGGCTGGACATGGCTTTCATCTAGTGTCCCTGGTTAAGAACTCTAGGGTTAAAAATCCTCTAGGGACTAGAAAAAAAGTGTCATTCAATCCCATAATTCTGTTCTCTCTTTATAAGCTCACGGTGAGGCCAGCTAACTCTCCTTTCCTCTCCCTCCACCCTGCTGTGTCTGGCATTAGTGGGGAGGATTGGGGCACTGGGGATTACATATTTAGTTTTGGATGGGGGAAAAATTCAAGGGGTTGGCTATGGATTCTGTATCTGCTTTGTAATTTCTTTCTGTATCTCTCCTTTCAAATATAATTCTGTTTTTTCTTCAATCCATTTCAGAGTCTCATTCTGTTGGCTTTTTTAAAACCATGACATCTAGGCAAAATGTTCCTGCTCATCATATGAGGGTGGGACCAGACATTTAAAGGTCCCTTTCTACCAAAACCATGCTATGATTCTATGAAACACATTCTTCAAGTCCAGCAGCTGACATAGCAACCATGGGGAATGCTATAGGAAGCATGGTAGGGTTGGCAGCACCTCTGTTCTTCTCTGTGTCAGGACAAACTGATTTCAAGCAGGAATTGCAAGGAAAAAAAAAAAAAAGCAGCAGTTTGCAGGAATGGAGACTTCGTACCTAAGCTTGGATGTGACCTTGTTGGTTCTACCTGCAGGACAGGTGAGTCCCTCCCTTTTGACTAGGTCGTGTAGTGACAGGACAAGGAACGATGGGTTTAATCTGGAAGAGGGCAGATTGAGACTGGAGGTTAGGAAAAAAATCCTTCCAGTGAGGGTGGTGAAACGCTGGGACAGGTTGCCCAGGGAAGTTGTGGATGCCTCCTCCTTGAAAGTGTTCAAGGTCAGGTTGGATGAGGCCTTGAGCAACCTGGTCTAGTGAAAGGGGTCCCTGCCTGTGTCACAGAGGTTGGAACCGGATGATCTTTTAGGTCCCTTCTAACCCAAACCATTCCCATTCCATGATTCTATGACAGATTCTTTCATTCTGAAGAGTCTTTTCCTCTCATTTTTTCTTTTCAGACCTCTTTAAAATAAGTGTTGCCAAGTCACACCTATTTAGTTGTCCAGCATGAGTCCTGATTACATCATCAATTCCTTTTACATTTTATTTGGAGGAATTAAATAGAGTGTGAATGCATGAGAGGAGAGTATTCACCTTTAATTATTTGAAAGATCTGTGGTGGGAGCTGACAGTGGTAGCTGGATCATTTTATTCATAAGTGAGATTTACTGTGTTGGAAAACAGACAGATTCAGCAGCTAACTAAATCACTCTCTTCTTCTCAGTGACCATGGGAATAGCCATGTGATGGTACCAGATTTCTGATGGACTCTTTTCATTCCTGATTTTACATGAACAAAAGCTTAATTCTGCTATAAATGATCTCTGGAGAGATTTCACCCTAGCACTGCAAATAATGGGTGTCAGAGATCCATGACCTCCCCAACATCTATTCTGTGGGGAATCTGAAGGTAGTCTCCCTCTTTAACCAGCAGGCTTGCCCATGCTTCCAGATCCCAGCTGTCCCAGAGCTGCATGGTTTGGTGTTTGTCCATCTCAAAAGGATTCCCATGTCATTTCTCTCCCTGGCAGCACCCATCACTGCAGCCCAAAGTCATTCCAGGAACATCTAAGTCACTCCCACAGTATAAACACAGGTTACCAGCCTGAAAAAAACCATGACTTTGTAGTGACTATAGAACAGAATAATCTTTAGGGTAGGCTCTCCAGCAAAAAAGGGCTTGGGTGCTACCACAGTGCAGCTTATTGCAGTGGTGTTCTGTGTCTTTGACCCAGCCTCCATTGACCTCTGCTGCAGCTTCCTACACCCTCAGGTCACCGCCATCCCAAAACATGCCCAAAGCCAGAACAGAATTAGTGCTAATTTGAGGCAGGATCTAGGAACGGATCATTCATAAATGAATGAAGTAACAGGTCTTACAGCTAAAACAAGAGACCATCAGCTCTAGAGCACAGGTTTGGGCATCTTCTTGGCCACTTCATGTCACAGATTCACAGCTTGCATTGAGTTGGAAGGGACCCTCAAAGGTCATCTTGTCCAACTTTGCAGTCAGCAGGGACACTTCCAACTTGATCAGGGTGCTCAGGCGAACATTAAGTCTGATCTTGAACTTCTGCAGGGATTTCCTGTATATTTAGCCTTAATGGAAGAGTAAATGGTAGTGACAGGTGCAAGATGGGTTTTAGAGGTCTTGACATGGCTTAGAGCTGCAAGACTCCCGAATTCTCCAGATTTCTTAGGGTTATGTCAGTGACACAGCAGATTGTGATTTTCCCCATGACATACAGCACTTTTGGAATGGCACCCACAAATTCTCTGTAGCACTCTGGGATTTGGTTTAATCTCATATTATATGTCAGACATGGAGTCATAACTGGCTAAAACACATAAAATGTCCTTCAATCTAGTTATTATGTGATTATATTACCCTTACAGTATTACACTGTATAAAACAGATTTTTTCTTTATTGGAAACTGAGCTTGGATTGTGATTCATATTTGCAATTATTACCTAAATCCTTCCAATGAGTCAAAATGACACAGCTAGTTAAAAAAACCCTCCAAACCAATCTCCATCAACAGCATATTTGCCCTTTTTTTTGAATTGTTGGTGAGCCAGGCAGGCAGCTAACAGGATGACAGCATGGTAGGGGCTGGAAAAGATCTCCAGAGATCATTGAGTCCAAATCTCCTGCCATAGTAGGATCATCTAGGGCAGGTCACACAGAAACATATCCAGGTGGGTTTTAGTGTCTCCAGAGCTCTTGTTACCCTCACAGTGAAAGAGTTTTTCCTTCTGTTCCTGTGGACCCTCCTCTGCTCCAGCTTGCACCCATTGCCCCTTATCCCATCATTGTACATTACTGAGCAGAGCCTGGCTCTATCCTCCTGACATTGCTCTTCACATTTTCATGACCATGAATGAGATCACTCCTCAGGCTCCTCTTCTCCAAGCTACAGAGCCCCAGCTCCCTCAGCCTGTCCTCAGCAGGGAGATGTTCCACTTTTTTCAGCACCTTTGTGGCCCTGTGCCAGACTCTCTCTCACTTTTCTGAGGTCCTTCTTGAGCCAAGGGGCCCAGAACTGGACACAATATTCCAGATGTGGCCTCACCAGGGCAGAGTAGAGGGGGAAGAAGAACCTCTCTTAACCTGTCAATCACAGCCCTCCTAATCCACCACAGGATGTCCTTGGCCTTCTTGGCCACAAGGACACACTGATGGCTCATGGGCATCCTTCTGTCCATCTGAATCCCCAGGTCCCTTTCCCCCACTCTGCTCTCCAACAGGTCAGTTCCCCATCTGTACTAGTCCATGGGGTTGTTCTTCCACAGATGCAAGACTTTACACTTGGCCTTGTTGAATTTTGTTCCATTTCTCCCCTCCCAGCCTGTCCAGGTCCAGCAAAAACCAAGGGGGTGTCACCACTCCTCCCAGTTGGGTGTCATCAGCAAAATTGCAGGCAGTGCCCTCTGTGCTCTCATCTAGGTCACTGACAAATTTAATTAATAGTGCTGGTGTCAGTACTGACTTCTGAGGGACCCCGCTGGACACAGGCCTTTGACTAAACTCTGTCCCATTGAACAGAGCTCTTTTGATTTCTTTCCTTCGACCAGTTCACATCCACTCACCATCTGCTCATCCAGACCACGCTTCCTCAGTTTAGCTACAAGGATACTGAAACAATAGCCTGTTGTTTACCTCACAAGACTAGAATAGCTTTTATCAGTGGCTGCTTCTCTATAGGAGACCTTCTTAATTCATCATGGAGACAAAATTAAAAGCCTGGACACTGACTAGTTTTGGTCTGTCATTCTTCACCCTTTCCACAGCTCAGTGTAGCACAGCTGGAATATGGCTCTAATAGGCTCACAAAATTGCTTGGGACGGTGTTTTAAAGCATTTGGAGCTCAGTATTTGCAGAGAGTGATGTGTAAATGCAGGACAGCATTTTCCTTTGGCAAGTGAGGATGATGTAAAAGGGATTGGGCCTGATCCTGAGGACTTGAGCAAATTTTTTTCTGTATTGAGTCCCATGACTTCCTGGGACATCTTCCAGAAAGAAAACCCAGTCCTGAACTAAGTATTTCAGCGGCAAAAGCAAAACTGATGAATGATCTGGAGAACAAGTCCTCGTGAGGAGAGGCTGGGGTCTTTTAGTCTGGAGTAGTGTGAAGGGAGATCCCTAAGGGAAGGATGCAGTGAGATGGGAGTTGGTCTCTTCTCACTATTATCATGTGATAGAATAAGAGGAAATGGCTTGAAATTGTGCCAGGGGAGGTGGATTTTTATATAAGCTTGCTTACTTCACAAAGCCAACACAAAGTAGCCTGACTTGGGATCTACAAACACCCGCTCAATGCCTGCATGCAGCAGGACTAAAAAAACCAAAACCAAACTCAGTGCTCTGTGCTGATCAGAAAAGACTGGAAAATGTTGATGTTTATCTGCCTAATTATGCATTTTCTGCTTTAGGCTGAGAGAAGCAATTGAAATACCAACCAACTGAAGGGCTGTTTTGACAGCATTTCTGATCCATTGCAGTGCAGACATCTGTAATTGCTAGCACTAGAAGGCATTGCTTCTGATGAGTAATGAGGAGGGGGAAAAAGTGAAAAAACCCAAAGTTGTACCACTTGTCAATTATATAGTGCTGTATTGCTCATAAAACACATATCTAAAACAAATTAATTAGAAGAAAAGAGAATTATATAATAAATTTTGCTGCTAAAAGGGGCTTTTTTTCTGGCCAACATTGTTCATAAATCAGACTCCTATAACCAGCTACAAAACCAACCTGAGGGACTCTTCAGATGAGAGAGCTGAGTCAGCATTTTGTTAAAAGTCTCTTTCTGGATTTCTTGTAGTCACCTTCAGGAACTGAAAAGCTGCTATAAGGTCTCTCTGGAACCTTCTCTTTTCCAGGATGAACAGCCTTGATTCTCCCAGTCTGTCCCCAAAGAGGAGGTGTTCAAGCCCTCTCATCATCTTCACTGTGTGGCCCAGTTGACCATTTGAGGGAGGGGAGCCATTCAGAGGGAGCTGGCCAGGTTCAACAGGTGGGCCAAAGCCAACCATATGAAGTTCAGCAAGGCCAAGTGCAAGGTCCTGCACCTGAGTCAGGGTGATCCCAAGCACAAATCCATGCTGGATGAGGAGTGGCTCAAGAGCAGCCTGGAGAAGAAAGACTTGGAGGTGACACTTGGTGACAAACTCACCATGGTCACTGGCAGCCCAGAAGGGAGCTGTGTGCTGAGCTGAATCCAGAACAGTAAGACCAGCAGGACGGAGAGGGAATTCTGCCCCTCTGCTGAGACCCCACTTGCAGCACTGCCTCCTGTTCTGGTGTTCCCAGTGTAAGTGAGACATGGAGCTGCTGGAGGGGATCCAGAAAATGTCTGTGAAGATGATCAGAGGGCTGGAGAACCTCCATTTGGGGTCAGACTGGGAGATTTGGGGCTTTTGAACCTGCAGAAGAGAAGGCTCCAGGGAGACCTTAGACCTTCATTTCAGTGTCTGAACGGGACTTACATGAAGGATAGTGAGGGGCTGTTTAGAAGGGCCTGTGGTGATATGATGAGGGACAATGATTGGAAATCAGAGCAGTGGAGAGTGGACATCAGAAGGAAGTTTCGCACAATGAGTGCGATAAAATGCCAGGGATGTGGTTAAGGACCCGGTCCAATTGACACTCAAGATCAGACTTGATGTGGCCCCGGGCAGCCTCTTCTAGTTGAAGGTGTCTCTGCTGCCTGCAGTGAGGGTGGACAAGATGACCTTTGAGGGTCACTTCCAATCCAATACAGTCTGTGAATCTGGGATTCCCAGGTTCTCATGGTCTTAGTAGTCAAAGAAATGAAGTTAACTATCTGCTTGTTATCACCAAAGGAATATTCTGCAGGAGGACTGCATGAGGTTTAAACAAATTTAATACACTTCTAAAGCTAACAAAGGCAACTAATTCTTCCTATTAGAATTATTGTATCCTCACAATTGGTATCTGTTAGGTCTGGTGAGACATCTGATTCTTTCTACATGCACAAAACCCAGTATAATTAAGCAATAATTGTATCTGATGCAGGGTATATGGTGGGAGGTGGGGGATAAACAGCTTGTGAATCAATAAACCTTAAGGCTGCAGGATGAGTTATTTATTGATTTATGACCTGCTTAGCTTCAAGTTTCCTGCACATCTAGTGCAATTATACCTTCTGGATTATACTTCATTTATGAGGAAGGAAAAGTAGACCATTTCATCTGAGGAAATACGCTGTCTGTGTTAATAATAATTCTCAGAGTTAGATCAGAGAATCACAGAATGGTTTGGGCTGGAAGGGACCTTCAAGATCACCCAGTTCCAACTCCCCTGCCATGGGCAGGGACCCTTCCCACTAGACCAGGTTGATCAAGGTCTCATTCAGCCTGGCCTTGAACACCTCCGTGAAGAGAGCATCCATGACCTCCCTGGGTAATCTCTTCCAGTGTCTCACCACCCTCACTCTAAAGAATTTCTTCCCTATTTCCAGTCTAAATCTCCTCTCTTCCAGCTTCCCTCATCCTATTTTTACAAGCCCTTGTAAAAAGTCCTTCTACAGCTTTTTGGTAGGCCCATTCAAAGCTATTGTTTTAGTGTTGAATGCCTTTTGGTTTGCTTGACTACAGCTTAAAGAACCCCAATAAGCCACACTGTAAAAGAATTACAGAGCAAAGCTATTAGAATCCATCAATTCCTATTACCAACCTGGACTTGTGCTGATATAAAACATCATGGAACATTGATTACTCCAACAGCCTTTGCAACCCATGGGCTTACAGCCAGGACTTCAATGCCTTCAACACTAGACAAGTGTGTGGCAAACATCCTGCTTGCTGGATTGTATCTAGAGCAGATGTGCCTAATGCACTTCTCAGATAACTTGCATCCAACAGTTTCACGAGAATCTTCAGGTCTGGCAAGACCATGCTGGATGAGAAAGTGGTTGCGTGTGAAGAGGGGAAGCTTCCAGACAGCTCCACTGAGCAGCAAATCTGTTGGAGTTGGGTTCTGTATTTTTCTTTTACTATGTTTTTTCAAAGATAGATACCCAAGAGTGCAGAGAGGACAGCCTGCTAGTGAATATAGTCATAGAATCATGGAATTGTTTTGGTTGGGAGATATCTTTTAAATCACCAAATACAACCATCAATTTAAACACCACCATGGCCATTAAACCATGTCCCCAAGTGTCATGGCCACACAGTTCTTGAACACCTCCAGGGATGGTGACACAACCACCTCCTTGGACAGCCTGTTCTGATCCCTAACCACTCTTGCAACAAAGAAATTTTTCTTAATTTCCAAATTAAACCTCCCCTGGCACAATTTCAGGCCATTGCCTCTCATTCTACCACCTGATACTTGGAATAGAGACCATTTCCCACCTCACTGCTACCTCCTTTCATGGAGCTGTTAGAGAGCAGTAAGGTCTCCCCTCAGCTTTCTCTTCTCCAGATTACATACCCACAGTTCCCTCAGCCTCTCCTCACCAGACCTATTCTCCAGACCCTTCACCATCTTTTTTGCCCTTCTTTGGACCCTCAGTGTCCTTCTTGTAGTGAGGGCCAAAAACTGAACACGGTACTCCAGGTGTGGCCTCAGCAACCTGGCCATGAACACCTTCAGGGAGGGGGCATCCACAACCTCCCTGGGCAACCTGGGCAATCAAGAAGCACATTCAGAAATTGGTTAAGATAACAGAGTTCCTATTCTGCTGTGCTGGCAATGGCAAGTCCGGTTAATGCAGAAAGCAGCTCTTGTGTCTTTTCCTGAGTAAAGTCACTGATGTTATCCTACAGGCAGCAGGAACGTGATGCTTTGCTTGAACATTTGGACTGCAGATATTGGGGAGAGGGGGATGGGGAGGAAGAGGAAGGTGTTTAAAATGGATAGTTCAACTCCCTCTCCTGAGTCATCTGTTATGTATGTCACTGGGCTGCCAAGCAGGAAAGCCAACTGGTGAGATTGGGTCCATCTAGCTCATTTTTAATGAACCAGGTAAAAGGGAATGCCTCCTTGGGGCTGCAGAGGAAGACATGAAACATTTTGTTCCTTGACATGGGCTCTGTGAGGCTGTCTGTTAAGAGGGAGCTGGTGCCAGTGAAGCCATGTACTCTCTCCAGTGCTGCCTTGCTGCTGTAGCAACGTCTCTAGTCTTGCTGCAGGTTTCTCATTTAAAATCTCATTTTGAAATGATATAGAGCCAGAGCTGTTAGTGACATGCCCTCGGTGCTATAAAGAGTTTGTAAATTAATTCTGCTTGCTTTTGCTTTTGCTTTTCCTATGTGCAGGGCAGAGGAGTCATTACAGCCTGAATTACGATACACTGACAGCAGACTATTACCCTGAATTTTTAACATAACATAATTATACCAAGTTTAGTGGGTGCCATTACGGTTAAATTATTTAGTTCAATGCCTAAAGTCAACAATGTCTTTAAAAATGGGGAATAACTCAATGGCAGCCTCACGGCACCACAGGTAAATAAAGCCATTTTCTCCAAGTTATTTTTCACTGCACCAGAGACAGTAGTCTGAGAACAGAAGAGTTTTAGGGGCAGAGGGCAGGTGAAAAGTGTGGAAATGGAAACATATTCCATCAGGTTTAAAGATTTTTTTTTTAATATGCAAATTCTGTTCGTTTTTAGATTTTTTTTCTGGTACATTCCATGTTTCTCACTGGGTTCAAATGCAGGAAGTCTCTCTTTAGGAAGGCCTAAACCAAGGTAGCAGTTGTAGCATATCTTTGTGTCTGTTTTTTATCAGCATTTTGGGATGGATGGAAATGGCTGTCCTACAGCTAAACCTGAAGAGCCATGCAGTTCTCTGGTATACATCAACTTGGTATTAAGTTGAATGCATCACTAAAGTGACCACCAACAGCATTATGAAAGTACCTCAGAAATTTTTGGATAGAATACAAGTTCCTCAGTCATACTGGCACACTAAAACATTTTATAGAATCACAGAGTCTTTGAATCATTTCAGGTAGAAAAGCCCTTTTAGATCATCCAGTCTAACCATTCTGTACTTCTACCAAGGCTGGAGTTAAACTATGTTACTCAGCACCACATCTCTGCCTCTTTGAAACACCTCTAGAGATGGAGATTCAACCACCTCCCTGGGCAGACTGTTCCATTCTTTGAGAACCATTTGAATCATGAAGTTTCTTCTAAGATACAATGTAAACTTTTTTCTATTATGACTGAAACCTTGCCAGGCACAATTTTAGGTCATACGAGGGAGAAGACCTCACCTCCTTTCAGGGAGTTGTAGAGAGCAATGAGGTCTCTCCTCAGCCTTCTCTTCTCCACAGTAAATAAGTCCAGTTCCTCCAGCTGCTCCTCATAAGACTCTTTTCCAGACCCTTCACCAAGTCTGTATTAAACCTCTAGGCTTTATCATACATTAAATAGAACAACGGTTTGCAGTATCTGCCATCCACCTTTGCTGGAGTTCATGCACTTTACTGTTACAGGGACTCTACCAAAGTACTGAGCTTCTTTTAGGAGGTCTCAAAACTTTGATTTATTCTATCTGAAGTCAGCATGATAATTAAATATGCAGCACTGAAAATGAACCGATATTTTTAAACTCTTTGTTTTGTCTAAAAGATTAAAACAACAAATCTTTCAATTTGGAAATGCTAGAACTGAATTTCTCAGCATTTAAAAATCACAGAATCAGAGAATGTCTCAGACTGGAAGGGACTTCAGATCATCTCTTCCAACCCTCATGCACTGGGCAGGGATGCCTCTCAGCTACATTTGGTTGACCTGGGCCTCATGCAGCCTGGCCTTGAACACCACCAGGGAAGAGGCATCCACAACCATCTGGCCAACCTGTTCCAGAGACTCACCACCCTAATACTGAAGAACTTCTTCCTAAGATCCAATTTAATCCTGCTCTCCCTTAGGAGAGCCACTCTCTATTGGTTCTAGTTAGCCCAAAAAATAGCCTTGATTTGATTTGGAAGTTAAAAGAAACCTTTAACAATGAATAAAAGGTGTTTTAGGTAAGGGGAGTTACAAAACTATAGGGAAGGGAAACAAAATACAAGATGTGTGTACAACCAGTTTGGATGGAAATGGATAAAAGTGGATTGTGGAGGTGGGTGATGGAGGTGGGTGATGGAGGTGGATGATGATGGTGGATGATGATGGTGGATGCTGTATGGTCCCACTACATGGCAAGGCAGGAGCAGCAGGAACCAGGAATGCTGCTGGCTGATGAGGCAGAGGGAGGAAGAGAAAAGCAAGAGGGAGAAACAGGAAGTTCCTCTGCTTTTACAGCGAGTCCAGACAGGAAGTGGTAGTGGACTAACCACTGTACCAGGGGGCAGACCACACCCAGGGAGGAGTCAGGATCACCTGGGATCAGGTTCAGGCTAGCCCCCAGGAGGGGTTAACCCTTTACATATTCCCATTGTCCTGTCTCTAGACACCCTAATGGAAAGTGACTCTGCAACATTCCTGTAAGATCCCTTCTGGTACTGCAAGGCAGATCGAAGTTCTCCCCAGAGTCTTCTCTTCTCCAGGCTGATCAACCCCAGCTCCTTCAGCCTGTCCTCATAGCAAAGGTGCTCCAGCCCTTGGATCATGTTTGTGACCTTCTCTGGACTCACTCCAGCAGCTCTGTGTGCTTCTTATGCTGGAGATATCAGAACTGGATGCAGTATTGGAGGTGTTGTCTCAGCAGAGCAGAGTAGAGGGGCAGAAAGCCCTCTCTTGCCCTCCTGGCTACACAGACTTTGATTTTTAAATTTTAATCAACATTTAGATTACACAAGCCAACCTTTTACTGGGGAGAAAATAATTGTTCTTGTATATTCCAGTGAAACACATTTCTTAGAAATACTCCTCCAGCTGGTCCATTGCACTGAGGTGCAGTATTGCTGCAAAGTTCAGACGAGCAAAGTTGCTTTTTTGAGAGGACATCAGGAGAAATGGCTGCAGGGAGAGCATCCAAGATATCTGAATTTTAATAAAGACATGGAAGTCATTTCTACATAATTCACATCTCAAAATCAATTCCTGTAGTAATGGTCTCAGATTAACTGGAAAATAGTTGATTGATTGCAGCACTGAGGTAGAGTAAAGAAATTGCAATATACCCTCCAGTCAGGCCCCGTCAGGTGAGAGATTTGCTGGTGTCCAGACAGACTCCAGACTTGATTAAATTCCACATATTCTCAGCTTTCTTGTAATAAAAGAAGAATTCATGGCACCGCCCACGATAAATGGTGAGGTCCTGCTGAGAAAAGGGTGACAGAAAAACAATGCAAAGATAATGATACAATTAAAGAATCACAGAACAGTGGGGATTGGAAGAGAGTGATGGAAATCATTGAGTCCAACCCCCCTGCCAGGGCATTATCACCTAGGGCAGGGCATTATCACCTAGGGCAGGTCACACAGGAACATGTCCAGGTGAGTTTTGAACGTCTCTGGAGGAGACTCCACCAGCTCTCTGGGCAGCCTGCTCCAGGGCTGCAGCACTGTCACATTGATGAAGTTTCTCCTCATGTTGAAGTGAAACTCCCTGTGTCAAGAATTTTCTTCTGATCTCCAAACTAAACAGCCTCTGGTGCAACCTGAGGCCATATCCTCTTGTCACAAAATCATAGAATTGTCAGGGCTGGAAGGGACCTTAAAGATCATCCAGTTCCAGCCCCCCTGCCATGGGCTGGGACACCTCACACTAGACCAGGTTGCTCAGAGCCCCATCTGGCCCAACCTTAAAAACTTCCAGGGATGGAAGTTGCCATGAAATCATAGAATCATTAAGTTGGGAAGACTTTTAAGATCATTGAGTCCAACTATAACCCACCTACCATGACCTCTAAACTGTATCATGAAGCACCACATTTATACACTTCTTGAACACCTCCAGGGATGGTGACTCTGACACCTCCCTGGGCACCCTCATCCAGTGTCTCATCACTCTCACTGGAAAGAATTTCTTTCTCATTTCCAGTCTCAGTCAAAGAGGAATTTCTCTCCATCCCAAATGTAAACCTTCCCAGGCACAGTTTCAGGACATTTCCTCTACTTCTACCACCTGAGACTAGAGAACAGAGAAGACGTTTGCAGCCTGAGTCTGTTTTCACCCGGATTGTTGGATGTGCATCTTGCACAGTGGATTAATTTTTCCAACCCAGCTCTCTTAGCTTGTGAGAAAGGCACAGTTATGATGTGAGATACTTGAAAAAGGTGGCTGAGAACACAGACATTGAAATGGGGGGGAAAAAAGAAAACCAACAATCAACCAACCATCTAACCAGAAAGACAATAAACTCCAGGCCATCCCAGATATAAGGTATGCTTCACAGACCTTATTATCAATAATGAAACACAGCCCAGCTAACATAAAGCATAAGAAAACATTTGGCCTCCAGGGAAAGGAGAGGGAGAGAACAAACAACATAAATATATAAGGTAGAAAGAACTTCTGAAGGCTCTATGCTCTGTGCCTGGGTCAACACATCTCACTCCTTTTCTGCTGTGGATCTGATCTAACATTTTGTTTTCTGTGCTAGCTCAAAGCACTATAAAGGTGAGCAAGATGTTTAATTTACTTGTAGCTTTGCATTTATTTCTGCTGCTGTCCCACGGTGCCTTGCATCTGGAAAGAGTGGGGCTATTCTGACCACATTTTGCTTTGCAAGATGCTTTGGTCAGAGCCAGCCCTGCAGAAATCCCATCTGCAAATAGACTCAGGTTGGCAATCTGCATCATTTAGGCTGCAGTGTAAATGTTCCTGAGGTGAACATCACCCTCGCATGCATCAGGTAAAGATCTAACCAAAATGAGATGTTTTTTTTAACAATACCTTCTCTGTGCCTGCTCCATTGGCTGTGTCTATCCATCAAGTGACAGGTCTCTGCCCTCTGTGTGTGTTAGTTGAGGGAATTGCCTTTGTCTTTTCCTACAGTAGCCCAGTCATTTATGTTCTTTTTCCTGAGAGACCCTAAGTTACCAATTCTTTGTGTATGAAATCTGCTTTTTTTGGCCAAGATTGGTGTTGTCTCCTCTGCTCAGCTATCTGAGTTGCATCACTTCACAATTACAGATCCACAGATTACATTGGGCTGCAAGGGACCTTCAAAGGTGATCTTGTCCAACCCCACTGCACTCAGCAGGGACACCTCCAAATAGAAAAGGCTTCCCAGGGACACATCAAGGCTGATCTTGAATGTCTCCAGTGATGGGCTCTCAACCTGTTGCAATATTTCACCACTCTTATTGTGCAGAACTTCCTCCTGATGCTCAACCTAAATCTCCCCTGCTCCATTTTCAAACCATTGCCCCTTGTTCTATCACCACAGGCCCTTCTGAACAGTCCTTCCCCAGCCTTCCTGTAAATCCCCTTCAAATATTGAAATGCAGCTCTAAGGTTTCCCATTGCTGTCCAAATTGCCTCTTCCTTTCAGGTCATCCCACAAAAGAAACTAAATTAGAAACTCAGCTGCTATAAGAAACTTCTTATTAAGTATTGTTTGTTACCGTAGCAATTGTGTCTGCTCTTAGTGATACATGCACTCTGAAAGCACCAACAGAAACCTCCTGTGTGCCTCAGTGAAGAGGATTCTGTATGAGGCCACACCTCAAATACTGGGTTCAGATTTGATGCCCTCACTCCAAGAAGGACATTGAGGGGCTGGAGAATGTCCTGAGAAGAGTGACAAAGTCGGTGAAGAGTCTGGAGAACAGGATTGGTGATGAGGAGCTGAGGGAACTGGAGGTGTTTAGTCTGGAGAAGAGGAGGCTGAGAGGAGACCTAATTGCTCTTTACGACTCCCAGAAAGGAGGTTGCAATAAGGTGATAATCGGCTTCTTATCCAGTGACAGAATTAGAGAAAATGGCCTGAAATTGTGCCGGGGAGGTTTTGGTTAGGAATTAGGAAAAGTTTATTTGGGGCAAGAGCAGTCAAGGATTGTACCAGACTGCCCCAGGAGGTGGTGAATTCACCATCCCTGGAGCTGTTAAGAAATGTGAGGACACGGGACTTTGGGATATGGTTTAATGGCCATGGTGGTGTTGGGTTGATGTTTGGACTTTATGGTCTTGGAGGTCTCTTCCAAATGAAACAACTCTATGATTCTATGAACTTTCACAGGAAAAAAAACCCAAAAACAGCTGAGCACTGAGTGATCAGATGTTGGGTAGGTGCCTTCATCCACACATGTAAGGATACTAACCTCTGTTACTTGAGTACCCTCTAAAGGAGTCCTCTGCCTCAGGACTAATGGCCAGGAGTGGAACAGCTATAAAACCAAAATGCAGATTTGTTCTTAGATATCCTGTTGAGCTGGAAATCAGGAGCTGAGCTACCAGTAAATTTCAACTGGTCATTCTACACTATAAATTAATGATAAGGGATGACTGATTTGCCAAGTGCAGTAGCAGAGAAGGAAAGATGTTTGAAGGAGAAAATCCCAAACAGCTGTGGAGGCTTTGTGATGTTTTTGACAGATTATCTGTAATTTTCCTGCTCATCAGCTGGGATTTCCCCTCTACTTCTTCCCTGTGCTGGGAAAAAAATATACCTCAAGTGTAACTACGGGAGATACTAATGGGCACTGAGAAGCATGACAAAGCAAGAAAAGTCAGTGAAAGAACCACACAAGGAGAGGAAATGGAGAAAAGAAGGAGAAAGAAAAATTACCTTGGCACCTAATTTCAAAGAAAGGCCTTACAAAACCAAAGCTGTCAGTTGAAGCTGACACTCTTCCACTGTGAAGAATCCTTTGAGAAAAGTCACTCTAGGATGTTCTTTGTGTGCCTCTTCCCACTGCCTCCATGTTATGGAAGGGTTATGATGAATTAATGTGAGATGATTTGATGAAATTAATATTGTTTATTAATTTCAATATCCAAATTTTCCACCCCCTATTCCTTATTTTTAATATTAAACTGGTTCAATTGTAACAGTCATGGAATGATTACATAAATGACATCTACATCTAGCAGTAACCATTAATATCCATAAAAGGTCAGTTCAATGGCTTTTAATTAGCTGATTAACGAATTAACATCGGAAGACATTTCTTGTGGTTAATAGTGCAATGTGGCCACTAGATGGAACTCAGCCCTGCTTTGTGCTTAGGGCAGCATCTAGGTAATATGCAAAGCTTTAGGTTTACTCACAAGTATTACTTCTCCCATCCCGTGGGGTTATCAATAAATTGAAAGTACCCAGACCATTTGCAGGGTTTCTGGCTGGTCTGGCCACTGGCTGCTGCTGCTGCGGCTGTGGCTAAGACATAGCCTGACGGGTGTAGGAAGGAGGGAGGAAGAGGGGGAGGGGGAAAGGGGGACAGATGGTTTCTGGCCTGTTCCTGGCTTTTCCATGATCCGTGTGCCTTCAAGCTTGCTCGTCTTCAGGAGATGCAGGCTGCTGTGGCAGGTGCAGGCAGATGTCTTGCGATGTGTCTCAGCAGATGTGTATCTCACACTGCTAATTGCTTGAAGGCTTGTTCAAGGTGCTCCTGGAAAGACTTGAAATGGTCCCAGGCTGGAATATAGCTTCTATCACTATATAATAATAGTAAGGCATTGCAGGCATGGATGCAGAATATTGGCAAAATCATGGCAGAAGCATAAGCATGGCAAAAGCATGCCAGAAGCCCCTTGTGTTACCTGCTCATCTGTATATATCAATGCTTGAGACTGACTGGACTCTGGACAAATTAGCTTATCCTGTCAGAGTGGCAGTAAGCCAAGTTTTGACGATATTTGGGCAAAGCCACAGGTTTGCTTATACCATATTGGGGAAGAGCATAGGCCCAGCACACGCTTGGCACAAGGCCACTGAGTGCAGGTTGTTTATCACTGTACAAGCAAGAGAAAAAAGAGTTATGTAAGCCAGACTGCTCAGACCCCATGGCTCCAGGTCTTTTGTCTCCTTTCCCACTGTTCCTTCTTCCCCAAAGACAGAAGGAAGGCAGGAAAACACGTCTGGACAAGCCAGCACACGTACAGGCCTATTTTGGCCCTTCACATCTACCACAACACTCTACAACAACAGCTGAGTAAGTTGCTCAGATTGGCCTATGACTTTTTTATGCCCTTTCTTTCTTGTTTGTGGGGGGTTTTCGGTGGTTTTTTGTTTGTTTATTTTTTGAAGACATGGAAAGACCTCCTAGTGTCCTTCCAGTACCTGAAGACGGCTGCTGCAGAAGAGCTCAGGGAATTTTTATGAGGGCTTGTAGTGACAGGGTGAGGGACAATGGCTTTGAGACGGAAGAGGGGATATTGAGGCTGGAGATTAAGAAGAAATTCTTTCCAGTGAGAGTGGTGAGATACTGGAACAAGTTGCCCAGGCAGGTTGTGGATGTCCCCTCCTTGGAGGTGTTCAAGGGCAGATTGGATAAGGCCTCAAGCAACCTGCTCTAGTGGAAGGTGTCCCTGCCCATGGCAGGGGGCAGCAACTAGATGATCTTGAAAGTCCCTCCCAATTAAACCATTCCATGATTCTATGAATCTTAATTCATGTAAAACATTTAGTTTGAAACATAACTTCTGAAAGAACCCCAAACAATCCAGTTTGCTCTATACAGCCAGTGAATGATCTGCTGCAAACAAGGAGACGGGGAGACAGTCTGGTGCAAACTAGTTCTGTTTATTACGTGCATTTGTTCATCTTATATATGCTTAGATATTCTAAAGAAGGCAGTGTGTAACTATCTTATTGGCTATTTACCCATCCAAATAGCTAAAGCTAACACAGTGATTGGCTTAACTAAAAATATGGAGTCACACGTCTCTATTTGGTACAAAATACAGACACCGTCCAACATCCAAGACACAAACTGTGAGTTCTTTGTTTTACCTTCTTATCAGAGTTTTCACAACCTCTAGGTCATTTTGCCCGTGACTCCACCATACACCACATTCCACATGGCCTGCACCCAAGGCCTGTGTGTCATCCCTTAGATGTTGCAGCTGTGTATGCACATGATCGATTACCAAAATAAATACTCTTAATTGCTGGCAAATTCTTTGCCAGCTGGCAGCAACTTAACAAGCAAACAAATCCTCAGCACCTCCAGCCATATAGTTTGGGTAAGAGTGGGAATGGAAAAAGCCCATCCCTTCCCAAATGTGCTGTGAAGGTGGATTGATAAATATTCCTAGCCTGCACTTGTGCAGCTGGGTAGCACTGGGGTGCAGAATTAGTAATTCTGTCCCAGGGGAGGATTTGGAAACACTGCAGTAAATAAGAACTGGTGTGCATTGAATTCAGGAATGGAAAGAGAAAAAAAGAAATAATGAAGAATATTCAGTGAGTGGAATGGAGATTTGTGGATTCATAGAATAGTTTAGATTGGAAGGGACCTTGCAAATCATCTAGTTCCTGACACCTTCTACAGGACCACATTGTTCAAGGCTTCATCCAACCTGGCCTTGAACACCTACAGGGAAGGGACATCCACGACCTCTCTCTCCTGTTCCAGTGTCTCACCACCCTAACTCTAGAGAATTTCTCCCTCATCTTCAGTCATTGCCCCTTGTCCTGTCACTACAAGCCCTTGTCAAAAGTCCCTCCACATCTCTCCTGTAGTTGCTTCAGGTAGTGGAATGCTACTCTAAGGTCTCTCCAGAGAATTCTCTTCTCCAGACTGAATAGCCCCAACTGCAACCCTCTGATTACCTTCATGGACTCCTCTGGAGCCCCTCTTTTTGGTGGCACCCAGTGATATAACAGGGAACAACAGGTACAAGCTGGAACACAGTGGGTTCTACCTTAACATGAAGAGAAAATTCTTTATGTTGAGACTGTCAGACTGCTGGAGCAGGTTGCATAGAGAGGTTAGAGTCTCCTCTGGAGACTCCAGCAGCTCCAACAGCTTCATGTCCCTCTTATGTTTGGGACACCAGAACTAGGTGCAGTGGTCCAGGTGGGGTCTCAGCAGAGCAGAGCAGAAGGGCAGAATTCCCTCCCTCATCACTTCTTTTGATGCAGCCCAGCACACGACTGCCTTCTTACAAAGGTGATGTGGAGAGTGAAATTGCACACAGAAATGTTAACAGGTTATTTGCCTGCTTAGGTTCCTAAAGTTGGCGGTTTTTCAGCAGTTCTTCACTTCTTGTTGTATGTCTTCAGCTCTGCACATAGGTGTCTTTGTTAAGAAGTCCATTTTTTATTTCCAGGGAGCATCATTCTTTCAATTGCTGCTGAGAACAATTTCTAGAAGCATTTTAATGTTTTTCATTTCTTCTTGCTTCTCTGGCTTAAAGAAAATACATTCCAAGTCTCATCCACATTCAAGCATTTTTTTTTCAATGACCTTATTATTTATGAAAGCAAATATCAAAAATAACTTCCTCTCCTGCTGCTTTGGAGGAAGTGCAGGGATAAAGTCGGTCAGCTATTACCTCCAGTCATATCTAGGCCTTACCTCATTAATACCATTTTGGCTTCAGGTTACATCTGACATCTAAACTCTACCTAATGTCCCTGATAATGTTTCTTGCTTACCACTGAGGACACATATCTCAGTTCTAAACCTCTAGCACACCTTATGTACTGTCCTTCCCTAGAAGTGATCTTGACCCAGATTGCTTGGTTTATTCCCATTGTTTTCTTTCCTGTCTCTCTTTACCATTGCTTTATTCATTGCTGCCCTTCAGTGGTTTACATTTTCTCAGGCTGTATTTTAATAACAGATACAGAGATTGACTTAGTTTCTATTGACAGTCTCCTGCATATTTCTTTCAACCTTTTCTCGCTCCTCTCAGCCTTGCTATCAAGAGGCTGGAATTTGTGGTCTGTTGAGAACACGTGCAAGGTGACCTCTGTATGTTGAAGAAAGGAATACTGTCATGGACTAGTCCCCCTTAGCTTGTAGGATGCACTTCAGGAGAAAGCTGGTCAAACTTCTCTTTCCTGGATATACACATTCCATGGACATGCACAAGTAAAACACTTAGGCAGGATGACAGAGCTGATTCTCCAACTCTACTCTGCTCTAGTGAGACCTCACATGCTGCACTCCATCCAGTTCTGGTGCCCCCAGCACAAGAAGGACATGGGGCTGTTGGAGTGAGTACAGAGGACACCTCAAAGATGATCAGAGGCCCTTATGGGGACAGGTGGAGAGACTGGGGCTGTTCAGCCTGGAGAAGAGAAGGCTCCAGGGAGACCTAAAAGCAGCCTTCCAGTACCTAAGGGGTTACAGAAGAGCTGAGGAATTTTTACAGGGACTTCTAATGGTAGAATGAAGGGCAAAGGCTTTGAGCTGGAAGAGAGGAAATCAAGATTGGAGATTATGAAGAAATTATTGACAGTGAGAGTGGTGAAACACTGGAAGGAGTTGCCCAGGGAGGTTGTGGATATCCCCTCCCGGAAGATGTTCAAGCCAGGTTGGACAAGGCCTTGAGCAACCTGGTCTAGTGGAAGGTTTCCCTTGCCCATGGTGTAGGGGTTGAAACTAGATAATCTTTATGGTCCCTTCCAATCCAAACCATTCTATTAGTCTATCAAGTGTTCTGTTGTATTTTAGGAATACAACTGTCTTTTAATTCCCCCTTGTTGCATCAGTACTCATAGGCCATTTTAGAACCTAGAACCCCACAGTATAAAGTGGTAAGATGATTCATCCCCTTGAAAAGTTATCTTCTGTCAAAGATGCCTTCCATAATGATAGTCTCTGTTGTAAAAAGAAACCATTGCAACCTGCAGACACTTTTTTTTTTTTTTTGCTGCAGAACAGCAGCTGCCACTTTACTCCTTGGCAGAAATCAGGTGGCAAATCCACTTGTAGCAAACTTTTTGCCTTCTTAAAACAGAGAAAATTGGAATCTAAGTGGCATATAAGGAATGCAAAAACTGGCTAATATGGCACTCAAGATCATCACTGCACTGCCAGTTTGTGTCAGAACAGAGCAATAAGCAAAGCAAAGGAGGGATCCTGCTTCTGCAGAAGCTGTCCAGATCAGCAGCTGAAATTTCCACCTAGGCTGTATGAACCCAGTAGAATCCATCTGCTGATCCATCTGTGGGGCAGCTCACTAGAATTGTCATCCATCTGTTGTTTCACTGACACTAAGTTTGCCAGCCTCACCCTCACTGCTTTATCTGGAGGGTTTTCTTTCCTTGTCTCTTTGGGTTTGTTTTGGTAACATACTGCCTCTCCAATTTCCAAAAGAAAAAAGCAGGAGGCGAGATTCCTACTGGCCTTCACTTAGCCAGGAGCGGCTTTGCCCAGGGCAAAATGCAGGTCTGTTATGCGAATGTAAATAATTGTCTGTCTTCAGCTGCTCTCTACTAACACAGCTCATTGCAGGCAAAAGATCTGAGCCTGGTTTAGACCAGATAAAACCCATTTAGGCTGTCACGTGAAGCTACCAGAATTTTAGATTGTAGCTTTCTTTTTCCTTACTCTAGAAGAAATGATCTACCTTTCTGCTTGAAAATTCAACCTTTG
Organism: Psilopogon haemacephalus; assembly: GCA_013396835.1. NCBI lineage: Eukaryota > Metazoa > Chordata > Aves > Piciformes > Megalaimidae > Psilopogon > Psilopogon haemacephalus. The sequence continues at coordinate 34,984 of VWZI01019567.1, forward strand.
CCTTTAGTGCTATACTAAAAAAAAAAAAAAAAAAAAAGAAAAATACCCAGTTACATCCTTCCTCCCAACCTCCCTTCTATACTTAGAGAAGGCTTAGCTGGATATTTTTCACAAGAGGACTAGCTTTGGCTTGTCAACAGCTAGGGAATAGTGCTGAGACTGTGGGGATTGGCAAGAAAATTTCTGTGCAGCAGAGAAAAAAAAGGAAGGTGTGTTCTCTTCTACAGCCCTTTCAGGCTATCCCAGGAGTTTTTCACTATTTGCTGCCAGCATAGATATTGAACAAGGAACAGGAGTAGAAATTGGTCTTGTGTGAAACCATAGAGAAAAGAGAAGGATATCTCCATTATGCCACAGACTTGGAAAGAGGACTCGTGTGCTGGCAGGCATGGGGGGCAGCAACACTGCAGAGTGTGGCTGTTGTATGTGGCACCAAGTGGAAGGTTTCTGTGGTATCAGCATTGGCATTGCTTCAGTCTGGGCTGGGAGAGCCATTATGACACCCTGGGTATTAGTCAAGGAAAACATGGTTTGCAGCAGGCCCATGCTTGCCCTGTCTTTTTCCAGTACCTACACCTTGCAGTCCAGACTGTGACAGCCCTGAGCTGCCCCATCTGTACAGCAACCTTACAGAGCCATTCAGATCAGTAGGAGGTGTGGCATAGCTGCCCAGCTGGCAGAAAGGTGGGATAGTTTAGTGAACTCCAGGAGGAAAGCAGAGATGCTGACAATGAAGAGATGTTCAAGTTATCTCTGGGCATGGACACGTACAGAGCTGGGTTGCCAAGCTGCTGAAGAATGGAGTCTTGGGAAGATAAGACAGCCCTGTTTCAGTTAAAGCTAATGAAGCAAGGCTAAAATAATAAACCCAAGCAGTTTCAAAATAGGTTTTGAAGGCTATAGTGACCAAATGAAGACCTTTGTCTAACTAACTGCAATTTTAATGTGAAGGTTGACACCACTCTGTATGAGAAGGAGGCAAACAAAGGACACGATAAGCATCTATCACATGATTGCATGAGAGGAAATGGCCTGGATCTGTGCCAGAGAAGAGTTAAGTGAGAGATCAGGAAAAGTTTCTTTACTGCAAGAGTGGCCAGAGACTGGAACAGGCTGCCCAGGGAAGTGGTGGAGTCACCGTCTCTGGAGGTGTTCAAGGAATGTGTGGGCATGACATGTGTTCAAGAAACTTTGACCCTGGTTGTGGGTTGATGGTTGAACTCAAGGATCGTAGAGAGCTCTTCCAACCAAAACAGTTCTATGATTCTGTGACACCAATCAAGAAGCAGCAGATACAGTATATACTCTCCCAGACAAAAAGACAGATGATAAGTCAGCTCTGATCAGCTCTGGTGAGACCTCACCTGCAGTGCTGCACCCAGCTATGGGGCCCTGAAGACAAGAGAGACATGGACCTGAAGGAGTGGGTCTGGAGTAGGCCACAAAGATGATCAGAGAGCTGGAGCTGCCTCTGTTATTGGGACAGGCTGAGAGAGTTGGGGTTGTTTAGCCTGGAGAAAAGTAGGTACATTGAAACAGCATTTCAATATCTGAAGGGAACCTACAGGAAGGCTGGGGAAGGGCTGTTTAGAAGGACCTGTGGTGATAGGATGAGGGCCAGTGGTTTGAAACTGGAGCAGGGGACATCAGGAGGAAGTTCTTCATGGTAAGAGTGGTGAAATACTGGAATAGGTTGCCCAGGGATGTGGTTGAAGCCCTGTCCCTGGAGACAGTCAAGATCAGACTGAATGTGTCCCTGGGCAGCTGTTGGAGGTGTCCCTGCTGACTGCAAGAGGGTTGGACAAGATGACCTTTGAGAGTCACTTCCCACACAATGCAATCTGTGAATCTATGACTGATGTCACGTGGAGTTGTGTGGGGTCAGTATTGTGCAAAATCTGTCAAAGCTACCAGCTCTGGAAGTGGGAGAAGTCTCAACAAGAACAGAACTTGCTCAGATCTGGCTTGGTGGTCACACATGGCTATGTGGGACTGGAGATGACATTGCTGCATGGCACCACACTGCACAGGAATGTTGTGCTCAGAGCTAGCTCAAGTATCTCTAACACATTTCTGTGTGGTCAAGATGTATATTTAACACCCATTTTTAATTTGTGTTAGGTGGTTTATCATTCAAGATGCAGAACTGTCTCAGCAAATGAATCCATGCACTCACAACTGCAGCCCAAGAAGACCTCTGTTAGCTGCTCATTCTTGGCTACTAGGCTTGCCCTGGGCTATTCCTTTCATACAGGTCTGCAAAGTGCCAAATCTGTCTCAGATTGTGTGGGTTTTGGTACTTCTGATTTGGGAAACAGAGATAGGAGGGCCACTGAAGCCTGTCCTGAAGTCATCTTGCTCTTCTGGCAACAAATCAAGCAATCAAACATCTCAGCCCAATCGTTTGGATTTATTATCTCCTTTGACTTCTAGATGTTAAAGTCTAAATGTTAGCATTTTGTGTACCAAGTGATATTGTAGCTGACACAAGAACTGTGCATGTGGATTTTTTTTCTGATAGGTGAAGATGGATGGATGCCACATGAGAAGGCTATAGTTGCTTAAGAATAGCTAGTTAGATTCACCAGGGGAAGCAAAGCAATTTTCCATCCCACCACATATGCTTAGTGCTCTGAGAAAATCAAATTTGTCAAAGGTGAGGAGTATTAGAGTAAAAATTGACTGGGAGAATGAAAAAAGGAATGAAATTTGGAGGTTGTTTAAGAAAAGGTATTTGAAGCACTGAGAATGATCCAGAGCTGTGACAAAGGGGAACTGCTGGCTGAAAGTGTCCTCATCTTTGAAAGCAGTGAAAAGAATTTCAAAAGCAGTGTAGTACCGCCGCGAACCAGGAGACGGGAGGCGGTTTGGTGCAAACCAATTCTCTCCACTTTATTAGCCTTAGAGTGGGCTTATATACATTCTGAGCCTAGTACATACAAGATATCATGCATATGTGGTAAATGCTGATTGGACAAAACCTGCTGTCCACGCATCCGATGGCTATAGCTGATTGGTAAAAGCCAGGTGTTCACGCAATTACATAATCGTGGTGGTCAGTCTGTGGTTATTGGCAAATAAATGTGTTGTTGTTCTTATGTAATGATTTTCCATTTGCTTCTTATGGAAGTTGCTGCTTCTCTCAAGGCCGTTTCTCTCACCCTTTTCGACCTTTCATAACTCTTATGTGATATATCCTATCCTTATTAGGTATCCTGTCCCTCTTTTAGACATTCTGTTCCGTTTTAGGTATCCTGTTGCCATGGCTTACTTATCTCAATATCCTGATACAACAAATCGTCTATATTTAGAGTTCCTATATAGTACAAAAAGCAAGAAGGTACAGAAATAAAGCAAAATGCCTTCCTGAGCATGACTTGAAGCGGTGAATATCATTGGCATGCTAAAGAAGACAGGAGGTGTCTTGACTATTTTGAAGTGGCAGCCACAGCCTTCTCACTTGAGCCCCGCAAGCAGCATGCACAGAGTGAAACCAAAAAAACCACCCAACGAAACTAACAAACACCAAAGCTTAAGCCATGGTTGCAACCTGGTCTAATATCAGGTCTAGGAGAACTGTAGGCACCCAGACTGGTGCCTCATGCAAATCTGTGAGGGCCCAGACCTCTGGCTGCAGTGAGTGCCTGAGCCTAGCAGGAATGGAGGGTGGCATGAATGAAAGTTGTGTGAGATGTGAGCAGATGAGCGATCTGCTCAGTATGGTGGCCGGGCTTAAGGAGGAAGTTGGCAGACTAAGATCTCTATGTGTTTTTAAAGGGGCAGTTGACCGGCGGAGACAAACTACACAATCCCTGAAGGAGGGGCAGCAGGTGAAAACTGCACAGGTAGGAGAGGATTCAGTTTCCTCTCATTCCCCTGCTAAAACAGGTAAAAGGGGTAGATGAGGGGTAGTGGCGGCAGATCCCTCCTCACAGGGGCAGGAGAGCCCCCTCCCAATGTTCTTGGTCTTACCAGCTCCCCTCGCATAATAGATATGGGGCGCTAATAACTGAGGATCAGGCAGAGGAGAACAGGGGGGAAAATCCACGTACTGAGTTGCCCAAGGTGTGTCAGCCTCCCCCAAGAATCAAGATTAATACCAGTGGAGGAGGTACAGAAGGACCGATATGTTGGGCTGATCCCTCTCATAGGGAGGTGTGCTGCCTACCTGGGGCTTGGGTTAGGGATGTTGTTAAGAAAATTCCTAACCTAGTCCACTCTATGGACTACTATCCATTATTGATCTTTCAAGTAGGAGGAGAGGAAATAATGACTAGTGGTCCCAGAAAAATTAAAAAAGACTTCAGAGCCTTGGGATGGGTGACACAGAACTCGGGGGCACAAATAGTCTTCTCCTCTGTTATTCCAGCTGATGGAGGAGACACCGGAATAAGTAGCAGAGTGCAGTCTTTTAATAAGTGGCTGCATGGATGGTGTCATCACCATAAATTTGGATTCTTTGATAATAATATGACCTTTACAATACCAGGGTTGCTGACACCTAACAGGAGACACCTGTATTGAAGAGGGAAGAGGGTCCTTGCAGAAGA
>VWZI01019568.1:3560-27160 GCA_013396835.1 Psilopogon haemacephalus
AAAAAAAGAATGCATGTTAATTACAATATGCAACAGACCAGAACAGCACTGAAAGTATGTAGTACTGAAAACATGTGTGTTTAGAATAGCAATCCTGTATACTCTAAGAGTTAAGGTAAAAGCACTCCCTCCATAAAATCTGTAATTGCTCATTTTCCAAGTCAGGTACATTGGTGCTTCTTCAAAAATACAACAATTGTAAAGTATTCCAGATTTGCCTCTTTTCTTGACTATTTATAGGAACTTAGTTTCCTGTAAATTAGGCTAAGGAATGGTGCATACTTGCTGTGCAGCACAGAAGGCAAATGGCAGCCTGGGCTGCATCCAAAGCAGCATGGCCACAGATGGAGAGTGGGGATCCTGCCCCTCTGCTCTGCTGAGACCTCACCTGCAGAGTTGGGGCCAGCTATGGGGTCCCCAAACACAGCAAGGACATGGACCTGAAGGAGCAGGTCCAGGGGAGGCCACAAAGATGATCAGGATGTTGGAGCAGCTCTGCTAGGATGACAGGCTGAGGGAGCTGGGGGTGTTCAGCCTGGAGAAGAGAAGGCTTCAGGCTGGCCTAAGAGAAGCCTGCCAGGAGCTGAAAGGGCTATAAGAACGCTGCAGAGACACTGTTTGCAGAGACCTGCAGGGATGGTACAAGGTCAATGGCTTCAAACTAGAGCAGAGCAGATTTAGATTGGATGTGAGGAACAAGTTATGCACCATGAGGGTGCTGAAACATTGCAACAGGTTGCCCAGGGAGATAGTTGGGTCCTGTCCTTGAAGCCAGGTGAGATTTGACAGGGCTGTGGGCAACCTGACCTAGTTGAGGATGTCCCTGCTGACTGCAGAGAGGGTTGGACTGGATGATCTATGGAGGTCCCTTCCAACCCAGACCACTCTCTGATTCTAATCCATAATTTACATGTTAATATCATCTACCTTTTACTTGGTCATGATCCTACTTTCAAATTCTTTTGTTTCAAAATTCTTTGTCAAGAGGGAAAAGCTGGCAAACCTCATAAAAATAAACTCACATATCCAAGGAGGTGGTGGAGTCATCATCCCTGGAGATACTTAAGAAACATGTGCACATGGCACTTCTGGACATGGTTTAATGGCCGTGGTGGTCTTAGGCTGACAGTGGACTTCATCTTAAAGGTCTTTTGCAACCTTAATCATTCTATGATTCAAGTTACTTCAGCAGTAAGAAGCACCTTCCTTCCAAATGCATAGCTGTTTCAGTGCCTTTGCAGTATGGATTCTCTCTGCCTGGTGGCTGGTGGCTACCATCCTTCTATATGTCTCAGGTGATCTTTAGTGCAGTTCTACAGATCTATATTAGATGGCCATGACCAGAAACCAAGGTCCAGCCACAGACACCATGACCAGAAACCAGGGTCTAACCTACAGGCACCAGGACCAGAAACCAGGGTCCAGCCCACAGATGCCATAACCAGAAAACAGGGTTCAGCCTACAGACACCATCACCAAAACACAAGGTCCACTCTATGCATTTTGTTTTACTCTAGTTCATTAAACGTCTCAAGCACCCAACAGGTTGTTTATGCCAAAATATAATAAACTACATACATTTAAAAGAGATCACTTTTTTTCCCCCACCTTAGAATCACAGAATAACTTAGGCTGGAAGGGACCTCAAAGGCCATCTACTCCAACACCCCCACCATGGGCAGGAACAACTGTCAACTAGCCCAGATTACTCAAGACCCCATCCAGCCTGGCCTTGAACACCCCCAGGGAGGAGGCAGCCACAGCCTCTTCCAGAGTCTCACCACTTTTTTTTACTGAAGAGCTTCTTCCTCAGCTCCAATCTAACCCTGCTCTGCCTCAGCTTCAAACCATTCCCCCTTGTCCTGTCTCTAGACACCCTCAGGGAGTCCCTCTGCAGCCTTCCTGCAGGATCCTTTCTGGTACTGTCAGACAGCTCTAAGGTCCGCCTGATGTCTTTTCGTCTTCAAGCTGAACACCCTCAGCCTGTCCTTAAAGCAGAGGTGCTCCAGCCCTTGGATCATCTTTGTGGCCTCCTCTGGACTCACTCAATGAACTCCACCTTCTGCTGGAGACAGAATTTGAGGCAGGACTTGAGGTGGGGGTCTCACAAGAACAGAGTGAAGGGACAGAATCCCCTCTCTTGCACTGCCAATGTTATGTGAGTGAGTCCTTGCAGACACCACTGCAGGCAACTGCAGTGCTCTGAATATGCTGTATCATGGGTGTCTCAGCCTAGAAACTCAGCACTTCCTCTGCACATGCTGTCAAAGGCCCCCATATGTTGAACAACTGGAAACAGCAGGCTGTGGAACAGGCATCACCTTGCCAAGTAAAGCACATCCAGCACAAGGAACTAAATGGAGGGTCCTGAGACTCTCAACCCCATCAGATAACCAGTCTTGGCATGCCACGCCAGGACCTCCTTGCCTAGAGCTTTCATAAAATCATAGAATAGTTTAGGTTGGAAGAGACCTCAAAGCTCATCCAGTTCCAACCTAAACCATAGTCAGGGACACCTCCCACTTGAACAGATCACTCAAGGCCTCATCCAGTCTGGTCTTGAACACCTCCAGGGAGGGAGCAGCCACAACCTCCCTGGGCAACCTCTGCCAATGTCTCACCACCCTCACTGCAAAGAACTTCTTCCTAGCATCCTGTCTATATCTCCCCTCTGCTACTTTAAACCCATTCCTCCTCATCCTCTCATTACAAGTCCTTGACAATAGTCCCTCCCCAGCCTTCCTGTAGCCCCCTTCAGATACGGGAAGCCCACCCCAAGGTCTCCTGCAAGCCTTCTCTTCTCCAGGCTGCAGAGCCTCCACTCTCACAGCCTGTCCTCATAGCAGAGCTGCTGCAGCCCTCTGAGCCTCTTCGTGGCCTCCTCTGGACTGGCTCAAATAGTTCCACGTCCTTCTTGTGCTGGGGGCTGTGGAACTGCACACAGTACTCCAGGTGGGATCTCAGAAGAGTTCCCAGAGTCCTGCTGCAAGTGTGACTATTCCTTAATTTTCAAGCAAGCCACAGCAGGAAATTTCAGGTGAATAAAATTCTGGAACCAGAGGACATTATAATGGACTGCCCGGAGAGGTGGTGGAGTTCCCATCCCTGGATGTGTTTAAAAGGAGACAGGATGAGGCTCTTGGTGCCATGGTTTAGAATCACAGAATTGTCAGAGTTGGAAGTGACCTCAAAGATCAACCAGTTCCAACCCTTCTGCCATGGACAGGGACACTTCACACTAGAGCAGCTTGCCCAAAGCCACATCCAGCCTGGCCTCAAAAACTTCCAGGAATGAGGCTTCCACCACCTCCCTGGGCAACCTGTGCCAGTCTCTCAGTACCCTCATGATGAAGAACTTCTTCCTAATATCCAATTTCCCCCCAGTCCTATCACTACCTGATATCCTAAAATGTTGCTCCCCAGCGTTTTTTGTAGCCTTCTTCTGATACTGGAAGGCTGCAAGAAGGTCTCCTGGGAGCTTTCTCTTCTCCAGACTGAACAACCCCAACTCTCTCATCCTGTCCCCATAGCAGAGGAGGTCCAGTCCTCTGATCATCCTTGTGGCTCTTTTCTGGATACTTTCCATCACCTCCAGATCTTTTCTTGTAATAGAGGCTCAAGAACTGGGCACAATGCTCCAGGTGGGCTCTCACCAGAGGGTATAGTGATGGTTCTAAGGAGGCCACAAAGATGATCAGAGGGCTGAAGCATCTCCCCTAAGGGGACAAGTTGAGAGAGCTGGGGCTGTTCATCCTGAGGAAGAAAAGGTTTCACAGAGACCTTAAAGCAGCCAGCCTTCCTGAAGCAGACTTCAAGAAAGCTGGGGAGGGACATTTGACAAGGGCTTGTAGTGATAGGACAAAGGATAATGGATTGAAGCTGGAAGAGGTCAGATTTAGACTGGAGATTAGGAAGAAATTCTTTACAATGGAGGTGCTGAGACATTGGCACAGGTTGCCCAGGGAGGTTCTGCATACTCACTCCCCAGAGGTGTTCAAGGCTAGGTAGGATGGGGCCTTGACCAACATGAGGTCCCTTCCAACATGATTCTATGAGAAACTGAACTTCTGCTGTCATCAATTTGCACAGCACATACTTGAATTGATTCTCTAGAAGCAAAAGTCCTTTCTTCTCACATTCTTTAAATGCACTGTTACACTGCAGATATTATTGGGAGATAACCAAATGAAGGACTTCATAAAACCCTCTGTAAAATATAATAACAACAATAATAGCAATAAAACCACTCTAATTTAGAATCCAAAGAGGATTCCAAACTTTGTTCAAGACCTAAAAGGTCCCTCAGGTCCTGGAAATCAGCAGTAATTCATGTCAATGAGATGCTGGCAGCTTTATTCCCTTCTTTACTCGCTCTTCAGCCCTCAGATCATCCTCATGGCTGCTGAAAAGTGTCAGGTAGTGATAGGACTGGGGAGGAAGGGAACAAATCTAGAAATTGGTAGATTCAGACTGGATGTTAGGAAAAAGTTCTTCATCATGAGAGTGGCGAGACCCTGAAACAAGTTGCCCAGGGTGATGGTGGAAGCCTCATCTCTGAAGGTGTTTAAGACCAGGCAGGATGAGGCTCTGGACAGCCTGGTCTAGTGTGAGGTGTCCCTACCCACAGCAGGGGGTTTGGAACTGGATAATCATTGTGGTTTCTTCCAACCCTTACTGATTCTACAATTCTATGATTTTACAATTTTATTGCATTTTACATCCCCACCTCCTTGTTCCACAGAAGCATTTCAGCCATCACCAAGTTCATGTTCCAAGGCATTAAAATACTTCTAAGGGGGTTTTGTGCCTTTTCTTTTTCTTTGCTGCTTGAAAGAGGAAAGCAGTTGGTCAAAAAAAAGCCTAAATGCAATTTACTGACTAAAATCTTGGATATTTTAAATGGCGTCTTCAGACTCAGCAGATTATCTCCACTGCTGCCCATGAGTGTAGGCACAGAATGTTTTGATTGTAAGCATAAAGCAGCTTGTTTTGTTTTGAAAGCTGCCAGTGCTTGCACCTGGGACCCAAATGGACACCTATGGAATCTGTGTGCTGAGGAACAGTTTTAGTATAGGAATGCCTTTTAGCAAGCCAGAAATGGCAGTAAAGGTGTGGGCCTGCAAGCACTGAAGGTAAAGCAAGGATTGATGTGTAAAAAGAATTGGTATGTTCATATGGGGAGGGGAGGGAAGAAGAAAGGAAGAAGAAAGGGAGAATAAAGGAAAAGGAAGGGAAGAAGAAAGGAAGAATAAGGGAAGAGGAAGGGAAAGGGAAGGGAAGGGGAAGNAGGAAGAAATTCTTTACAATGGAGGTGCTGAGACATTGGCACAGGTTGCCCAGGGAGGTTCTGCATACTCACTCCCCAGAGGTGTTCAAGGCTAGGTAGGATGGGGCCTTGACCAACATGAGGTCCCTTCCAACATGATTCTATGAGAAACTGAACTTCTGCTGTCATCAATTTGCACAGCACATACTTGAATTGATTCTCTAGAAGCAAAAGTCCTTTCTTCTCACATTCTTTAAATGCACTGTTACACTGCAGATATTATTGGGAGATAACCAAATGAAGGACTTCATAAAACCCTCTGTAAAATATAATAACAACAATAATAGCAATAAAACCACTCTAATTTAGAATCCAAAGAGGATTCCAAACTTTGTTCAAGACCTAAAAGGTCCCTCAGGTCCTGGAAATCAGCAGTAATTCATGTCAATGAGATGCTGGCAGCTTTATTCCCTTCTTTACTCGCTCTTCAGCCCTCAGATCATCCTCATGGCTGCTGAAAAGTGTCAGGTAGTGATAGGACTGGGGAGGAAGGGAACAAATCTAGAAATTGGTAGATTCAGACTGGATGTTAGGAAAAAGTTCTTCATCATGAGAGTGGCGAGACCCTGAAACAAGTTGCCCAGGGTGATGGTGGAAGCCTCATCTCTGAAGGTGTTTAAGACCAGGCAGGATGAGGCTCTGGACAGCCTGGTCTAGTGTGAGGTGTCCCTACCCACAGCAGGGGGTTTGGAACTGGATAATCATTGTGGTTTCTTCCAACCCTTACTGATTCTACAATTCTATGATTTTACAATTTTATTGCATTTTACATCCCCACCTCCTTGTTCCACAGAAGCATTTCAGCCATCACCAAGTTCATGTTCCAAGGCATTAAAATACTTCTAAGGGGGTTTTGTGCCTTTTCTTTTTCTTTGCTGCTTGAAAGAGGAAAGCAGTTGGTCAAAAAAAAGCCTAAATGCAATTTACTGACTAAAATCTTGGATATTTTAAATGGCGTCTTCAGACTCAGCAGATTATCTCCACTGCTGCCCATGAGTGTAGGCACAGAATGTTTTGATTGTAAGCATAAAGCAGCTTGTTTTGTTTTGAAAGCTGCCAGTGCTTGCACCTGGGACCCAAATGGACACCTATGGAATCTGTGTGCTGAGGAACAGTTTTAGTATAGGAATGCCTTTTAGCAAGCCAGAAATGGCAGTAAAGGTGTGGGCCTGCAAGCACTGAAGGTAAAGCAAGGATTGATGTGTAAAAAGAATTGGTATGTTCATATGGGGAGGGGAGGGAAGAAGAAAGGAAGAAGAAAGGGAGAATAAAGGAAAAGGAAGGGAAGAAGAAAGGAAGAATAAGGGAAGGGAAGGGAAGGGAAGGGAAGGGAAGGGAAGGGAAAAAGCCTTTTGATGCTTTTGCCCATTGTGAATGAATGCTGAAAGACATAAAAATACACAAAATATTAAAATCCATACATGAAAGTATATAATATGCAAAAAATCATTGAAATATAGGGAACAGAAAATTCTTTTGTGCCTGAAATTCTGAACAAATAGTGGTCACATAAACCATAGTGCAGCAAATGTTTTATTTCAAAGGCATCTGGAAGCTAAGCAGATTTGTCACAGGCTGTGTTTTCACAACAGCAACTCCTACAAAATCCACACAGGAAAGTGAGAAAGCATTTGAAGTCTCTTGTTCTTATGCTCTTCTGGGCACAACCAAATTATTTTGGCACCTGGAACCAGCTCAAGTGAGACTCTGCTCTGCTGAGACCTCACCTGTAGTACTGTGTTCATCACTGGAGCCTCAACAACACAGAAAGGACATGGACCTTGTGGAGCAGGTCCAGAGGAGGCCATGAAAATGACTGGGGGTTGGAGCACCTCTGCTACAAGGACAGGCTGAGGGAGCTGGGGTGTTCAGCCTGGAAAAGAGAAGGTTCCAGGCTGACCTGATAACAACTTTCCAGTACCTGAAGTGGGCTACAAGAAGTCTGCAGAGAGACTGTTTGCAAAGGCCTGCAGAGACAGGACGAGGGCAGCAACTTTAAACTAGAACAGAGCTGATTGATATTGGATGTCAGGAAGAAGTGCTGTACCAGGAGGGTGCTGGAACACTGGAACAGGTTTTCCAGGAAGGTGGTTGGGTCCCCATAGAATCATAGAACAGTTTATGTTGAGATGGACCATCCCTGGAGGTATTCAAGGTGAGGCTGGATAGGGCTCTGGGCAGCCTTATCTAGTTGAGCATGTCCCCACTGACTGCAGAGGAGGTTGGACTCGATGAACTTTGGAGGTTCCTTCCAACTCAGACCATTCTGTGATTCTATGATTCTATGCATTTATGATTCTATGATTCCGTGATTCTATGCATCTAGAGTCTGAATCATAAGAATATGCGTCTTTATCTAATTACAAGCCTCTTTTATTCAGAACTAAATATATACTGAACAGGGGAGATTTAGGCTGGATATCAAGAGGAAGTTCTTCAAAAAGTGGGTGGTGGAATGCTGGAACAGAGATGCCCAGAGATGTGGTAGAGGCCTTATCCCTGGAAACATTCATGGTCAAACTTGATGTGGCCCTGAGCAACCTGATCTAGTTGCAGATGTCCATGCTGACTGCAGGGGGGTTGGACAAGATGACCTTTGAGGGTCCTATCCAACCTGATGCCTCCTGTGACATGAGCTTTGGCTCATTCATGTTGATAATTTGGGTCTTTCTGTTTAATTCCCTCTTGCAGGTTTATTTTCTTCCATGTTATATAAATGAATAAGTGTAAGCTCAGTGAATTTATCATATCTGAGCTAAATAAATGAAGTTAATTGGTGACTGAGTAAAATCTTGCAAAATGCTCTGCATACTGAGGTGCTTCCCTCCTCCTGATGAATTAAATAAATGTTTTTCCTTATGAATATGTAGGTGATATTACTGTGTCTCTTCAAAAAGCTGGAGCTGGCCATCTGACTGCAGCTTTCCTCCTTCATTCTCCAGATAATGAACACTCTTAAGGAAGAAAATTCAAATATGATTAGACACATGTTGTTCTTGCTGTTTGTTTGAGGTTTTGGGGGATGAGGCGGGCATTAGACTTTTCTCCCTGGTATCAGCTGATAGAATGAGTGGAACTGGCCTGAAATTGTGCCTTGGGAGGTTTAGGTTGGAGGTAGAAGGCAGCAGGGAGACCTCATTGCTCTTTACAACTTCTTTTAAGGAGTTTGAAGCCTAGTGGGGGTGAGTCTCTTTTCTCTAGTATCAAATGATACAACAATAGGAAATGGCCTCAAGTTGCACCAGGTGAGGTTTAGGTTGGACATTAGGAACAACTTCTCTCCTGTAAGAGTGGTCAGATATTGGAACAGGCTGTCCCCAGAGGTGATGGAGTCACCATCCCTGGAGAGGTTCAATAAATGTGTGAACAGGGCACCTGGGGACATGGTTTAGTGGTTGTTGTGAGGCTGGGTTGATGATTGGACTTTATGATCTCAGAGGTCTCTTCCAACCCAAGCAATCTGATGATTCTACAACTCAAAATAGTTCTGGGAACGTTCTTCTTCATGTCTGCTTTTTGTAATTTAAATTATTTGATCTCTTTCACCAGTTACACAAAATCACAGAGTTCCAGGATGGTAGGGGTTAGAAGGGACCACTGGAGAGGCTTGCAGTCCAACCATTGCCACAGCAGAACAGAGAATCCAGTGCAGGTGGCACAGGAACACATCCAGACAGGGCTGTGAAGGCTCCAGAGAAGAAGATTCCACAACCTCTCTGGGCAGCCTGTGCCAGGAACACATTCAGATAGCTGAATCATGAAAAGCAAGGCCAGAAACCTTTTTTTCCTTCTCTGCTAGAAGTCTGGGTGCAACAATATAGATACACATGTGAGGGAATGACTTAGAATCGTAAAATCATTCAGGTTAGAAAAGGCCTCTAAGATTGTCAACTCCAACCATCAATACAACACCACAATGCCAACTAGCCTACATCCCAAAGTGCCATGTCTACATGTTTTTTGAACACTCCCAGAAATGGTGACTCCACCACATTCCTAGACAGCCTGTTCCAATGCCCAACCACTCTTCCAGGAAGGAAATTCACACCATGATGCACTGCAGTGCTTTTATTTGGCACTGCCGCCTTCTCTCTTAACAGCTTTTCCAGAATTTCTCACACTTCTCTACCCCTCACTTAGTATCAAGTTGTGCCATATATGATATCTGAGGATATTGTCTGACGATGGTATCATATTTTTCACTCTTAAATCCAGTAACATAACCTACAGTAACAGTTTTCCCATTTGCAGATGGCTAAGGCTTGGAGTGATTTATTAGCATTCTTTAAAGGTTCCTTTTTAGCAGCCAATTATCTGCACCTCAAACAAAAAAAAACCACTTGAGACTACAACAATGATTGCTCAAGTGGCAGTGTAGACCTGATATACATCCCCTGGCAGATTGTGAAGCTGAGGAATCTTTCTTACTTTTGAGGTATTGCCATTTGAGAGCAGCAGCAATGAACAGTGATTGCAGAACCATAGAATTCTCAAGGCTGGAAGGGACCTCAAGGATCATCGAGTTCCAACCCTTCTGCCATGGACAGGGACACCTCACACTAGAGCAGCTTGCCCAGAGCCACATCCAGCCTGGCCTCAAAAACTTCCAGAAATGAGGCTTCCACCACCTCCCTGGGCAATCTGTGCCAGTCTCTCATGATGATGAAGAACTTCTTCCTGATGTCTAATCTCAATCTGCACTCCTCTAGCTTGGATCCTTTGCCCCCCATCCTATCACTGCCTGACATCCTAAAAAGTCCCTCCCCAGTTTTCTTGTAGCCTCCTTTGGATGCTGGAAGGCCACAATAAGGTCTCCTGGGAGCTTTCTCTTCTCCAGACTGAACAACCCCAACTCTCTCAGCCTGTGCCCATGAGCAGAGCAACTCCATCCCTCCGATCTCCTCATGGCCCTTCTCTGAACACCTTCCAGCCCCTCCTGATCTTTCCTTTAACAGTGGCTCCAGAACTGGACACAGTACTCCAGGTAGGGTCTCAGCAGAACGGTATAGAGGGGCAGAATCCCCTCCCTCACCCTGCTGCTCACACTGATCTGGATTCAGCCCAAACTCTGCTTGGCTTTCTGGGCTGCAAGTACACACTGCTGGCTCATATTGGGCTTCTCATTCACAAGCACCCCCAAGCTCTTTTCTTCAGATCACTTTCAAGTCATACTAGATCAAAGAGTTACAATTACATGGTAAGGCCTAGATACTCAAAGACATTGAGATAAATAATTGTAATTGTGATCTACCACTCACTAATTTTTAAGTCTTTAGGACAGTTTATCTTTTCTGTTTATCAGTTAATCAGGAGTAAAATAAGGAGAGTGAATGAAACCTTTGTAAAAAAAGTTTTGTTGTAAAAGAGACCCCATAAAGGTCAGAGATGGAGTCTCAGAATCATAGAATTGTTTCTGTGATGGTTGACTTCAGTGGTATAGATGTATGGTAGCAGTTAAAACCACAAGATTAGATGCTGGCACAACGTGACTACCTCAAGGGAAGTTGGAGTATGGAGGGGGCAGCCTTTGTTTCTTGGTGCCAAGGGACAGGAGCAGAGGAAATGGTTCCAAGCTGCAGCAGGGGAGGTTCAGGCTACATGTTAGGAAATCTTTCTTCCCAGAGAGGCTTCTCAGAGACTGGCATGGTCTGCCCAGGGCAGTGCTGGAGTCCCCATCCCTGGAGGTGTTCAAGCATCCTGTGGAGATGGTGCTTAGGAATATGGTTTAGTGTTGGCCCTTCAGCACTGTGTGGAAGGTTGGACTGGATGGTCTCTTCCAGCCAGATGTGATTCTGTAGCCTACAAGCATTTAGTGCAGCATCAACATATACAGAAATTGGTGCAATTAAACTCAGTAGCTCTATGTTGAGCTTCTCATCCACCCAGATCCCCAGGTCCATTTCTAAATTCCCTTGATAGATGAACAGAAAAAGAAATGGAAAAAGGGTCAACATAATCCTTTTTACAGAGTTCCAAATGTCATTTATGGCTTCAAATATTAGAATCTGTTTCCTCAGACTGCCTTATAACTGTGCCTGCACAACCAGCTGCATGTCAGCAGAGCTCGTAAGCAATCTACTCTACAAGGGAACTGAAAAAATAACAATCACTATTAAGTAACACCTGTGGAAATCAAAGCTACATTGGCAATTCTGCAGGAACCATTTTTATGATGAAAGCAATTTAGGTGACTGGTTTGAACCGGGAACAGAGCTGTAACCAGCACCTAAATCATGCCAAAACTTTTTGATGAGGCCACAAAATGAGAAAAAAACAAAACTTGTTTTTGGATGGGACCTCATCTGAAGGCATAATGAGCAGGTGACAGTAAATTGTTTGGGTGTCTCCTTGCAATAAAGAAGAGGAAAATGCCTGCTGAGCAATATGAATAATAATTTTTGAAGTGTCAGCGGCACCGAGAGCAACTCCAGCAGCAGCAGCAGCTCGAGCACCACAAGGAGCTCTGGCTGGTAAAGGTGGTAAAAGGGGAGGAGGGGCGGCAGGGTCGGCTCTTCATGCGCCTGCGCAAAAGGCAGTGATGCAGCTGGGGGTGTTCCCATGGTTCTGTGTGAAATACAATGGTGAGGCAAGCAGCAGCACAGCCATTTGAAGCGGCAGCTAGCTTCTCACTTGAGTCCTGCGAGCAGCATGCGCTGAGTGAATTTAAAAAAAAACAACAAAAAAAACCCAAACCCACCCTACCAAACTAACAAAAAACAAACACCAAATAAACAAACACCAAAGCTTAAGCCATGGTTGTAACCCGGGCGAATACCAGGGCTAGGAGAACTGTGGGCACCCAGACTAGTGCCTCATGCAAATCTGTGGGGATCCAGACCCTTGGCTGCAGTGAGTGCCTGAGCCTAATTGGAATGGAGGGTGATGTGCATGAAAGTTGAGTGAGGTGTGAGCAGGTGAATGATCTACTCAGTATGGTGGCTGCGCTTAAGGAGGAAGTTGAGAGACTAAGATCTCTATGTGATTTTAAAGGGGAAATTGACCGGCGGAGACAGGCTATACTATTCCTGAGGGAGGGGCAGCAAGTGAAGACTGCACAGGTAGAAGAGGATTCAGTTTCCTCTCATTCCCCTGCTAAAACAGGTAAAGGAGAGTGGAAGAAAGGACAGGGAACCTGGGACAGATACAAAGACATTGTTCGTGCAAGCAGAAATCAGGTTAGGAAAGCTAAAGCACAGCTGGAGTTGAATCTGGCTAGGGACATTAAGGGGAACAAGAAGAGGTTCTTCAGGTATATCAGTGAGAAAAGGAGGACTAGGGAAAATGTGGGACCACTTCAGAAGGGAAATGGAGAACTGGCGACAGGGGACATGGATAAGGCTGAGATGCTCAAAGACTTCTTTGCCTGAGTCTTCAGCAGCCAGTGTTCCAACCACAATGTCCAAATTCCAGAGGGCAAAAGTAAGGACTGGGGAAAGGAATATCTGCCCACTGTAATTGAAGATCATGTTTGTGAGCACCTAAGGAATCTGAACGTGCACAAGTCCATGGGGCCTGATGAGATCCACCCACGGGTCCTGAGGAAACTGGCAGATGAAGTTGCTAAACCACTGTCCATTGTATTTGAAAGGTCATGGCAGACTCGTGAAGTTCCTGCTGACTGGAAAAGGGTAAACATAACACTCATCTTCAAGAAGGGAAAAAAAAACGAACCCAGGAACTACAGACCAGTCAGCCTCACCTCTGTGCCTGGCCTTTGACTCTGTCCTATATGACATCCTGGTCACCAAACTGGAAAAACAGGGACTTGATGGGTGGACAACTCACTGGATAAGGACTTGGCTGGATGGTCGCACACAGAGAGTGGTGATCAAGGGCACAATGTCCACCTGGAGACCAGCGAAAAATGGAATCCCTCAAGGGTCAGTGCTGGGACCAGTGCTGTTTAGCATCTTTGTCAGTGACATGGACAGAGGAATCCAGTTCACCCTCAGCAAGATTGCAGATGACACCAAGCTGTGTGGCACATTCGACTTGATAGAGAGCACGGATAGCATCCAGAGGGACCTGGACAGGCTGGAGAGGTGGGCCCAGGCCAACCTCATGAAATTCAACAAGGCCAAATGTAAGGTCCTGCACCTGGGTCGTTGCAATCCCAAGCACAACTCCAGGCTGGGTGGCGAGTGGCTGGAGAGCATCTCTGAGGGGAAGGACCTGGAGGTCTGGGTAGATGAGAAGCTCAACATGAGCCAACAGTGTGCACATGTGGCCCAGACAGCCAATGGTGTACTGGGCTGCACTAAGAGAAGCATGGCCAGCAGGGCAAGGCAGATGATTCTCCCCTTTTACTCTGCTCTCGTCAGACCCCACCTGGAGTACTGTGTGCAGTTCTGGAGCCCCCAGCACAAGAATGACATGAAACTGCTGGAGAGAGTGCAGAGGAGGGCCACAAAGATGATCAGAGGGCTGGAGCACCTCTGCTATGAGGACAGGCTGTGAGAGTTGGGGCTCTGCAGCCTGGAGAAGAGAAGGCTTTCAGGAGACCTTATAGTAACCTTCCAATATCTGAAAGGGGCCTACAGGAAGGCTGGGTAGGGACTATTCACAAAGTCTTGTAATGACAGGATGAGGGGAAATGCGTTCAAACTGGCAGAAGGGAGATTTAAACAGGATGTTAGGAGGATGTTCTTCACAGTGAGGGTAGTGAGACACTGGAACAGGTTGCCCAGGGAGGTTGTGTCTGCTCCCTCCCTGGATGTGTTCAAAGCCAGGCTGGATGAAGTCTTGAGTGTCCTGATCTAGTGAGAGGTGTCCCTGCCTATGGCAGGGGGTTGGAACTGGATGATTTTTGAGGTCTCTTTCAACCTAAACCATTCTATGATTCTATGATTCTAATACAATTTTATTTTATTTAAAGGAGTTTACCAAAATATTGACAAAATAATCTAGCAACAGGGCCTACGATGCAACTAACAGATTTTTTTTTCTGGAAAATAAGATTGTGCTCAAAAGTGGCAGATTCAGTTATGCTAAGAAATCGTGCACTGAATTAATCCTGTGCCTTCAAATATTGTCCTGGTAGAATCCCAGAGTGGTGGAGATTGGGAGGGATCTGTAGTACAACCTCCCTGTTGGAGAAGGTGCACCCAGAACAAGCTGCACAGTATTGTCTCCAGATGAGTTTAAAATCTTGCCAGAGAATCACAGAACCACAGAAACATGCAGGTTGGCAAAACCCCTCAGGATCACTAAGGCCAACCTATAACCCTACTCTACAAGAATCACCTTAAACTATATCCCTAAACACCACATCCAAACCCTTAAACACATCCAGGGATGGTGACTCCACCACCTCCCTGGGCAGCTCATTCCAGTCCCTGACCACTCTCTCCATGAAAAACTTTTTTGTCACGCCTAATCTAAACTTCCCCAGTTGCAGCTTGAGGCTTGTTCTGTTTCCAATTACCTGTGAGAAGAGACCAGCAGCAGTCTCTCCACAAGGTCTCTTCAGGTAGTTGTAGAGAGCCATGAGGTCTGCCCTCAGCCTCCTCTTACACTAACCATCCCAGCTCCCTCAGCTGCTCCTCAACAGATGTACTCTCCAGGGCCTTTACAGCTTCCTTGCCTTCCTCTGCACTGGCTCCAGAACCTCCACATCTCTCTTGTGTTAAGGTGCCCAACACTAAGCACTACACTCAAAGTGTGGCCTCACCAGTGCAGCATCCATGGGCACAATCACCTCCCTGCTCCTGCTGGACACAGCATTTCTGATCCCAGCCAGCATGCCTTTGTCTTTCTTTGCCACCTAGGCACACTGCCGGCTCATTACAACTCCCAAGTCCCCTTATGCCAGCAGCTCTCCAGCCACATTGCCCTAAGCCTGTAGCATTGCTTGGGGTGGTTGTGACCCAAGTGCAGGACCTGCCATTGGGCCTTGTTGAAATAAGACTCCACAGCTTCCCTGGGCAGCCTGCACCATGACACCAGCATCCTCACACCAAAGAAGTTTCTCCTCATGTTCAGGTGAAAGCTCCTGTGTTTCAGATTGTGCCTAATTTGCCCTTTGTCCTGTCCCCGGGCACCACTATAAAACCTCTAGATCCATCTTCTTGTTCCCATCTTTCAGCTCTTGCTGAGCTTTTCCAGGTTCAACAGTCCCAGGGCTCTCAGCCTTTCCTCCTCACAGAGAAGGTCCAGGCTCCTCAGCATACCCTGTGTTGGCCTCCCTTCAGTAGATCCCTGTCCCTCTTGAACTGGAGAGACCAGAACTGGAGGCAATATTCCAGCTGTGGCCTCAGCAGGACAGAGTAGAGAAGAAGGGGAGGACAGCCTCCCTCGATCTGGTGGCCACACTATTCTTCATGCATGCAAGGAGACCACTGATCTCCTTGGCCAGAAGACGACACTGCTGGCTCATGGTGAGGTCTTCTGCAGAGCTGCACTTCACCCATAGGGCTGCAGGTGTAGGACTCTACATTTGCCCTTGGTGATCTTTGTGGTGTTAAGCTCTGCTTCCGCAAATTTGTCCAGCTCACTAACTGGTAATTATATGAACCTGGCAAGGATGCTTAAGTAAAATCTAATGAACTAAAAAATTGTATCACATTAATTTAATTAAAGGGAGGGAGAGGGAGAGGGGAAATGAGGGAAGGATGAAGATGTTTAATTGCTCTGTTTAAGCACAAAATGCTAGTAAAGAACAGGTAGGGCAGAGAGCATAGAGTCATAGAAACATACAATCACAGAATGCTCTAGGATGGAAGGGACCTCCAAAGCTCATCCAGTCCAATGCCCTCCTGCAGTCAGCAGGGACATGCTCAACTAGATCAGGTTGCCCAGAGCCCTGTCCAGCCTCACCTTCGATATCTTCAGGGATGAGGCCTCAACCACCTCCCTGGGCAATCTGTTCCCCTGTTCCACCAACCTTGATGAACACCTTGAAACAGCTTTTAAGCTCCTCTACTGGCACTGGCTTTTAGAGGAGAATACTTCCCATTCCTTAAAAAACACTACCATTGGAAAACAAAAACATTCAACTGCCAGATCTTTGGATCTTTGCAATGTGTTCAGTGCACTCTAGACATAAACCTGAAGAGTTTGAAGAAATCAGGTTGCTGACGGCAGTGCATGAAAAATTAAAGCATTTAATATGGAAGCTCACATGTATATGTGTGTGTGTCTGTGTGTGAGTGGTCTCACCCCACCTGGAACCCAGTTCTGCAGCCTCTATTACAAGAAAGATCTGGAAGTGCTGGAACATGTTCAGAAAAGGGCCATGAGGATGCTCAGAGGACTGGAGCTTCTCTGGTATGGGAATAGGCTGGGAGAGTTGGGGTTTTTCAGTCTGGAGAAGAGAAGGCTCTGAGGAGACCTTCTTGTGGACTTCCAGTATTTGAAGGGTGATGCAAGAAAGCTGAAGAGGAACTTTTTAGGGTGTCAGTCATTGATAGGACTGGGGCAAATGGATCCAAGCTAGAGGAGGGCAGCTTGAGATTGGATATTAGGAAGAATTTCTTCATCATGAGGGTGGTGAGTGACTGTCACAGATTACCCAGGTAGGTGGTGGAAGCCTCATCCTTGGATGTTTTTGAGGCCAGGCTGGATATGGCTCTGGACAAGCTACTCCAGTATGAAGTGTCCCTGATCATGGCAGTGGGTTGAAACTGGATGATCCTTGAGGTCCCTTCCAGCCCTGACAATTCTGTGTTTCTGTGACTCTGCAAACCTGAAGATTTGCTTTTTGGTTTTGCTTTTCTTTTTTTCTTTGTTTGTTTATTGTTGTTGTTTCTTTGGTTTTTGCACGTTTATTTTCTGCTTTGGGTATTTTTTTCAGTATTTTGAAGCTAGATGAAATGAAAAAAAAAACAGACTCACAAAAACCCACCAATATAAAGGTAGCAGCTTTTACCTGCAGGGATTGTATCTGCAAAATTGCATAGAGTTTGGAATGTCAAGGTTATAAAGAATTTATGGAATTAGAAGCTGCAGCTCTGATGAGGATGTTCTCATTTCTCCCAGCCTGTATCTCCCTGTACGAAGAACCCTGTGCACATTAGGCTTGCAAAAGGGGGATATTTATGGCTAAATTAGTCTTTAGAGGATACAAAGCATTTGTTTTATGAGGTAAGCACTGCTAACTGCAACTATTCAGCCTAAAAGATTTTCAGCACCAATGTAAACAATGTCTAGTTCTTTACAACCCAAGGGTGTGATTTGAGGGTGGTTGGGGCAGGGGGGAAAGGGGAGAGAATATTAATGAAGTGATGGCACAGAACTTGAAATAGAACTGCAAATGCAGGCTCATATCAACGTGAAATTAGTCACCTGTGTAGGGGTTCACAGTCCTAAAACTAGGCACATAAACTCTCGGAGGAATTTGCCAACCAGAAGTGGTGTTCCTCAGGGCTCATCACTGCTCTCTTTAGGAAGAGTGTGGCCAACAGATGGAGAGAGGTTCTCCTTCCCTTTTGCTCTGCCCTGCTTAGGCCCCACGTGGAATATTGCATTTAGTACTGGGCTCCCCAGTTCAGGAGGGACAGGGATCTGCTGGGGAGAGTCCAACACAAGGCTGGAAGGATGCTGAAGGGCCTGGATCACTGTCTGATGAGGAGAGGCTGAGGGACTAGGGCAGGGGATCTAATCAATGTTTATAAAAATCTGAGGGCTGGGGGTCAAGAGGAAAGGAACAAACTTTGCTTACTTGTGCCCTGCCATAACACCAGGGGCAAGGGATGGAAACTGCATCACAGGAAGTTGCACCTCAAGAGGAGGAAGAAGTTCTTTGCTGTAAGGGTGACAGAGCAGTGGCACAGGCTGCCCAGAGAGGTTGTGGAGTCTCCTTCTCTGGAGCCTTTCCTGCCCTGTTTGGATGTGTTCCTGTGCCACCTGTGCTAGATTATCTGGTCCTGTTCTTGTAGGGTGTTGGACTGGAAGCTCTCCAGAGGTCACTTCCAAACCCTAACACCCTGGAATCCTGTGAATTTGTTTCAGCATAAACAACTCAATGGTTTTAGGATCCTTCTGTGGAAAGAAGCACACATGAAGTATTTCATGTTCATTGTTGTGTTAATGTAGGAAAAAGACTTACAACTCCCTCAAGGTGATGTTTCTAATCTATGACAGCCTTTTAGTTTAAAAATACCCTGGAAAATATTACATTTGCTTTTTTTTTTTTTTTTTCTAAACAAAGGAATCTGGAAATATGTAAAGGTAAGCACAAACTTCCCCATTTTTAGTTATTTATTGCTATTAGACTAACTTTTAAAGGCTTTAACAATCACTACTGAATGTAAAATATTCTAGCATTGGGAAGCAAATATTGATGTCTTCCAGAGATGATTCTACAGACTGATTATGTACACCCAATAACTTTTCTATGTCTTCAATATATATTTTTTAATATATATATTTTTTTACTATTTCAGGGCCTGAATTTCATCATCAAACATTTTTTGGGTGGCACACATCCCAAAGTCCACCACCTCCTTTCTTTCACATTTCCTAAATGTTGCCTTTTCAGCTTCTGCTGCAAATTGATTCCTCTCATGTCTATCTGATCCATGCACCATGCCAAATTCTTTTGAGGCTTTCAAGTGGGATCTCAGGGCACAGAATTAAAGTGAAATGTCAGCTAAGAGGAAAAAAAAATTAAATACAATGAAAGTTTTGAACCACTGATGAGCTGCTGTCAAATACTTTTGTCTTTTCAAGCACTATTTGTACATTAAAATCTCTATCATGTATCAATAGAATTAAACAGACATTTACTTGCCTTTTTAATGATAATTTACAAATAAAAGAACTGACAAACAGTGATCAAAGCATTTGCTTTCTTATGGTCACTCTTGGTCTTTACAGTCTGGGAAACTACTTCCTCGCTTCTGTTCTTTCAAGAAAAAAAATCTTTGTCATGCAAAAGACAATTTGGTACATGCAAATAGAGGCACTCAAATCATAAACCATCTGGAATAAATTGCAGTCAGGAGGAGTATGAGGAAAGCAGAGGAGGACTAGAGTCATAAGCTTCCTATCAAAGTCCACTTTCAATGACTCATTAAATACTAGTAAGAAAATGTTTGTAAGAGATCCTTCTGATTCACACAGAGACACATCTTTGATTGGAGTGAAGACTTCAAAGAGAAGTACCTGCTGGAGAGAGTCCAGCAGAGATCCATGAGGATGATTGGGGGCCTTCAGCATCTCCCCTATGGAGAGAGACTGAGAGCCCTGGGGCTGTTTAGTCTGGAGAACAGAAGGCTGAGAGGGAATCTGAGCAATGTCTATCAATACCTGAGGGGTGGTGTGTTGGTTTGAGCTAGTTGGAGAATTTGAATGAGAAATTAGACTATTGGCTGAGAAAGTTAAACAGAGTGTGTCACTTCACCGAGTTTTACTGAGGAAAGAAAAAAAAGTTGTTTTAAGAACTGTTCTCAAAACAACCAGATTAGCAGTTTGCTTCTCTCTGTGGTGGCAGCTGCTGCTTCTCTGGCATGATCTCCTTTGTTTCTGTCTTGGTAGCTAATTCAGAGTAAAATTACTAACTCCTGCCTGCCACTAATCTCTCTGGCTGATCTTCATCTTATCTGCAGCATCAACTGGTGGTGAGATAAGACTGGGGAAGGGGGGAAAGGTGGTAGGGGGGGTTTGGTTACCCTCTTTTGGGGATTTTGGTCTCTGGGAGGGGTGTGGTGTCTGTATTACCTTTTCACTGTATATGTCTGTAATATCCTGTAAATATTTGCTTGTATATTGTGCATTGCTGTAAATATAAATCTTCAATTATTAACTTCCAGTGTCCTGAGTTCTAGCCAGGGTTTATAA
Organism: Psilopogon haemacephalus; assembly: GCA_013396835.1. Taxonomy (NCBI): domain Eukaryota; kingdom Metazoa; phylum Chordata; class Aves; order Piciformes; family Megalaimidae; genus Psilopogon; species Psilopogon haemacephalus. Next base: position 23,665 of record VWZI01019568.1, read on the forward strand.
AAGGTGGGGGGGCAGGTAACTGCCTAAACCACTACAGGTGGGTGTCAAGTGGAGGGGGCCAAGCTCTTTTTGGCTGGTGCACAGCAATAAGTCAAGAAGCAATGAATCTAAACTGAAACAGGGAAGGTTTCAGCTCAACATGAGGAGAAATTTCTTCAGAGTGAGGGTGCCAGAGGCCTGGAGCAGGCTGCCCAGAGAGGTTGTGAAGTCTCCTTCTCTGGAGACTTTCCAAACCCACCTTGTTGCATTCCTGTGTGGACTACTCTGGGTGATGCTGCTCTGTCAGGGAAGTTGGACCGGGTGATCTCTGGAGGTCTCTTCCAACTTCTAAAGTTCTGTGGTTTCCCACAGTGGAAAGGTGGCTGCTATGGCAGTATTTATATGTACCTTCACAAAAGAGCAGCAAAGAGTCATGGGGTCCTGTTTCCTACTCAGGAAACCAAACTACTACTGACATTAGTCAAAGAATGCTGTCAAATGTGGGCACACAGCAAACCCATTCCAGAACAAAGTTGCCACACAGTTCTGTCTCTTTTGGGTTTGACAGCACCTGACATTTATTCTGTTTTCTCTGAAATACTTCTCCAGGCATTTTGGAGAAGAGAAATTCAGTCTGGAGAGGAGAAGGGTCTGAGGTGACCTTATTGTGGCCTTCCAGAATCTGAAGGGGCCTACAAGAAAGCTGGGCAGGGACTTTTTAGGATGTCAGGTAGTGATAGGACTCAGGGGAATGGATCCAAGTTAGAGGAGGGCAGATAGAGATTAGATGGTAGGAAGAAGTTCTACACCATGAGAGTGGCGAGACTCTGGAATGGGTTTTGCAGGGAGGTGGTGTGTGCTGGCTTGAACTCATTGGAGGATTTGAATGAGAAATTAAACTATAGGCTGAGAGGCAAAAACACTTCACTCATAGCTTTATTGAGAAAGAAAAAAAAGTTGTTTAAGAGCTGTAACCAAAATATAGATAAGTCTGATGGTCAGATGGTTTTAGACCCCTCTGGGCTGTGGCTGCTGCTGCATGGCTGCCTTAAGTAGCTGAATCTGAATAATTCCAATAACTTCTTTTCCTGCTGCTAACCCCCCTGGCCGATCTACCTTCACCTATTTGCTGCATTAACAGATGGTGAGATAAGACTGGGGGAGGGGGAAAAGGTGGTAGGGGTGGCTAGAAACCCCTCTTAGGGATTTTGATCTCTGGAAGGGGTGTGGTGCTTCTGTATTAACTTTTTACTGTATATATCTATAAATATCTGTTATACATTGTAAATATCTGCTTGTATATTGTGCAAAGCTGTAAAACTAAAGCTTCATTCCTTAACTTCCAGCCTGGGTTATTTCAAAGTGTGTGGGGGCAAATAACTGCTAAACTACCACATTATTTTTACTTGGCTTACCCAACATAGGGCAGACATGAAGTACATTTTTTTGATTGCTAATTAATCCTGGAAGTTAAAAATGAAGCTGACCTGGCTGTTATACTCGGTCATCTCTTCTGTAACAATGTGGTTTCTACATAGATGACTTGTGGCCAAAAATGGTATTTTTCTCTGGGATTTGGCATGGAGGAGGATTAAAATAATATTTTGGAACTTTCACAAATATATTATTTCAGCTAATATTAATGGCTTTAATATTACTGACATAGCTTTCAATGCCATTTTTCGTGCTTTTAATAAGTCAGAAAATATTAGTAATCAAATGAGCTATTCTACAGCATTGGTATGCGTGATTCTTCTAAAGAGTAGTGTTCCTGACCCTTGCCAAACTTCTGTTCAAAGACCATGGTGATATATTTAATGTGTGTCATCATTTTCTTATTAATTATGAATTTATTCTTAATTTCTGCTCTGAGTCTGAAAGTGTCTGCTACCACTTTAAAAAAACAGATAGTGCCAGGGATTTTGATTTCTGGGAGGAGTGTGGTGTTTCTATTTACAAGGTCTTGTAATGACAAGATAAGGAGGAATGGATTTAAAGTGGCAGAGGGGAGATTGAAAGTGGATGTTTGGAAGAAGTTCTTTACAGTGAGGGTGGTGAGACACTGGCAGGGGTTGCCCATAGAGGTTGTGTCTGCTGCCTTGCTGGAAGTGTTGAAGGTCAGGTTGGATGAGGCCTTGGGTGACCTGTTCTATTGGGAGGTGTCCCTGCCTATGGAAGGGGGTTGGAACTGAATGAGCTGTGAGATAACTTGAGCAGGTGACTCCCAAACCACCACAGTAGTGTAAACAGGTGGAATGAAATGATCAGGAACTCGACAAAATGTATCAGATAAACCTACTAAACCTTCCTCAGATATGCTGGTACCATTTGTACCTGCCACTTTATTGTGCTGGACCTGGAGTCCAGCTCTGGAGCTCTCAATATAGGAAGGACATAGACCTGATGGAGCAGGTCTAGAATAGGCCATAAAACCGATCAGGGAATTAGAGCAGCTCTGCTACAAAGACAGGATGTGGACCTGGAAAAGAGGAGGCTCCAGGGAGACATAATAGCAGCCTGGCAATACCTGAAGTGGGCTACAGGAAGGCTGCACAGAGACTATGTGCAAAGGACTGCAGTGTGGAGGAATTTCTAATTGAGAAAGGACATGACCTGATAGCAATGACCAACCCTCGCTGTGAAAAAGGCCTTTGAAGAGAAACTGGAGCTGGAAAAGGAGGAAGGGAAACAACGGTTCATATTGAAAAAGTTTCTGCTTCCAGAAAATATAGCCAGAAACTCCTAGTTATAAAAAGGCGTTAATGTTATTTTTTATATTTGGGTAATAACCAATTATTGTCTGCTGCATACAATCTCCTTTTACCAATGAGCTTGTAGTATTAGAAGACACTCCTCGTACACTGGCAATAAAAGGAGCTGTAAAAGAGCAATAAAATGGAGAATGACCTGGCCATATTGGTACCTGTCATTACTCTGGACTGTGCTCTCACTGACATCTCACTTCCAAACAGGGACCTGGACAGGCATAGCATCAGAGAGATCCTCAACTCTTCACTGGTCAAAGACTGAGGCAGCGAATGCAGGGCGGAAGTGGCATTGAAGGGCAAAGATATATGCAACAGCTGGATCCTGGGATCATGACCTGGGGCTTCTGCAAAGTTAGGAACTGTGAAATGGAAATAGAGGCAGCAGTTCACCTGTTAGCAGGTGTACTCTCTGTGAGAAAGACTACTGCTAAACCAATGAAGCTCTATGAGCTAAACAAATGGGCAAAGTGTAAGGGATTAATGGAAGAGATCCCGCTGCTTTTTAGCCCTCAAGAGTGGAGGGGAGTTGGTAATGCCATATGGGAAGTGACTATAAGCAGAGAAAAAGAAGGCAAAATAACTAAAGATCTGGGTCAAACTTGGAGAGACGTCCTTAATACATTACAAGACTTGCAGGCAAAGCAGAAAGTAGCGATGGCCACCGTACAAGCTCTGGTCACTACCCCCTCTTCACCTGCAGAAACAGAATCATAGCATCATAGAATCATAGAATGGTCTAGGTTGGAAGA
>VWZI01019572.1:0-14896 GCA_013396835.1 Psilopogon haemacephalus
CTCTTCCAACCTAGACCATTCTATGATTCTATGATTCTAATTTTGTACATTTGTCCCCCACCTTCTACTTCTAGGACTCAATGGTAGCACTGCAGGTGGTGTGGAGACCTGCTGCTGGTGGACAGCCACAGGCTTTGTTGGTAAGGCATTTCCCTGCTATGGAAGCAGTTGTGATGATGACAGCACACCTCTCTTTTTAGTCATGTGAATTCAGTGTACGGATACGTGTGACCCTCCCAGGTCTGAGAGACAGAGAGACCGAGTGCCTGCTCTGGTGATGTGCTGTAGCACTTGGCTACCTGTGTACTAATAAATTAGAAAGGCCTGATATTTGTGAAAGGAGTACAAAAGCATGTGTGTATAAATGAAAAGAAATCCCTTAAAAAAATTCAACTGGCATTTGCAGACCATATTTTGCAGTATTTGCCAAACAGATTGACATTTTCGCTACTCTTAAAATGGAGGATCCACTAGACAGCTCTGAGGTCCAAATACCTTCAAGATAAAATGAGCAAAAAGTCTCAAGATTTTAAGCATGAATTCAGGAGAGTGGATATAAAATTCATTTTTCAACATAAAAATGTCTGTATTTGTATGCTGTCACTGTTTAAGTACTCACATTAGATAATTAATGTTCTTTCCCTTCTAACAGTCTGTGGGATTGAGAACTTTCATTATCAGGTGATTTATGGCGTTTGCCCAAGGGAAAATAAAGTACTAGTGTGACTCATCTATGCTGAGCTAGAATTTTCAAGTTTACTCTTACATTAAATTTCAATTCATTAGCAGCTCATATATGTCTCTGTTGTTTTACTCTGTGTATCTCTCATTACTTTTCCTCCTTCTCTTCATTATTTTTTTCTTCTCTCAGACTTGTCTGACACTTCTCTCATTCCTTACTCCTCTCACACATACTACTAACTGCCATCATCAGTTAAAAAGGCAAAGAGTTGTCAACATTCATTCCTTATTTATGAAGAGGCATAATCATTAATCGTACATTTACTTTATTTCATTTTTGTCATTCATTACATTAATAATAGATGTATTTATTAGGTACCCATCATTTTAATACAAGTTGGTACACTGTGACAGCAATTCTAAATGGATAGTTTTTCATAAATTGAAATTCCTTGCAGCAAATATAACTTTGTTTTAGTAAATTACAATCCACAGACTTCCATAAGAGAGTGCTAATTGTGACTTGGCTTTAAATGTTACATTTTGTATGCAGATTGGCCTGTGGGGAGCTATTATTTAGTATAACATTGTTAAGAACACGAACATTAGTTTGTAATTTGTTTGAAGTGGAATACTATTATTATTAATACATTACGTGTGTCTTGGAGAAACAGCATTGCTTTCCCATGTAAGATAAAAATCTTTTATCAGTCAGATTTGTTGAATGTGGTCCTTGTGCTCTGTGGGAAAACAAAAGGCGACCTGGGTCATAAAAAATGCATTGTGTTTTAGGCTATTTGAACAGAAGTAAAGTCAAAAGAACATGACGTAATCTTCAGGCACTGAGAGCAATGCACAGGGCCCAATCCTGCAAATGTTTAGATAAATGAGATATTCTATGCAGGTGAAGTCACTTTGGTATATATGGATTACTATATTTTTCATTCCAAAAAGGCAACTCTAGAATAATTTGCTGTTCTTTCAAAAATGAAACCAGAATATCTAATAGTGTCTATCAGAAAATTGTGGAGTGCCTTAGTTATTTCCTTGATGCATGCTTTATTTTCTGCTTCAGTTGTTCAGTAACTAGCACTTTCATCTGATGTAGGTGTAATCTCTTGGACATCAAAGCTCCAAAAATGTGGTGTTTTTTGTTTTTTTTTTTTTTTTTTTAACAGTTTCAAGAATATCATAATCAGGTTTTAAACATATTTTGGTATGTTATCATTTTCATGTGGAAGTAAAATTCATTTGACCCTCCAGGATGGAACAATATCTTCCTATGAATTCAAGAACATGTAGCAATAGAAGTGACCCATGCCCTGCTCCAGACTGGTTCTCTAAGGGACTCCAGGACAGATGATAATTGAGCTCTGCCCATTCCTTGCAGCAGAACAGAGACCTTCAAAGCATCACTTTGAGTTAGGGACATTTACACAAATAGGAGTCTCCTTCTGATTGCCAGCAGCACAGATACCAAATCGTAGCAATTTCCAAAAGAAAACTTAGTTACATGAACTTGAAAGAAGTAACTTCATCTTGTTTATGCACAACAGAGTTCTGACAATTATCAACATCATTCTAAGCAGAGGACGCTGCTTTGGAAGACTAATTTTGCAGGCATCAATGAAAGCTATCCATTCCTGTCATGGTAGAGATCGGGATGCTTTCTGCCAAAGACAGGAGACATGGGAGTTTGGAAGGGTAATTTATTTAAAAAATAAATCAGAAAATTTACAGTAGGGTTAGGAAGAAAACCCTTCTTCTACATTTCAGAAGATATGAGTTCCATTAATTTTGCTGAAAATCACAAGCACATTCATAACTTTTTAGCAGCTGTTGATTAATTGTTGAAGAGAAATAATGGGAGCCTGAGAGAATTTTGTTGATAGGAAGTTCACTTAGGTCAGCAAATTTATTTGGAACACATCTGGCCCTTGTAACCCCTTGAAAAACTACAAGGACAGGTTTTTCCATTGAACTCACTCTTGTGCTAAACCACTCAAACAGTGTTTCTTTCGCTTTAGTAATGTGAGTGGATGGTTTATACATTTATTTAAAACTTGCGGTTTCTTTTAAAAATAATTTAATCCAATATTTACAGAGAAGATAAACTGCAGGTGAGACTTGAGAATTTAGATTAAAATAATGAATGCAGCAATTCCTGTCTATGACAGTCGTAATACAAATATTTAGATGACCATATGGTGCTTATAACAAGAATTTCAAGGTTATTTTTATTGATGTGTAGTAGCTCATATTGTGATAAAATCCAAATTTTTATTTTGTGGGAGCCTTTCAGGGTATTTGGAATTAGCTGAATTTGATGTCTCTCCCTGCAGCTGCCTCTGATAGATATTATCCATTTAAAGGTTCCTTGGCTCACACTGAGCTGTCAATTTTGTGGGAATAGGACATCAGGAGTTGCATATTTCTTTCATGTTTTTCATCACTTGACTGCCCTAAGCTTCTTGAATAGATACTATGAACACTTCTCAGATGGGTATCATTGTCTCTGTCATTTGTCTGGATGACACTAACACAGACATCCCCTGTGATATGGTGAGAGAACATGTAAATGCACCCAGTGCAGGCCCATCAGAATGATATGTATGCTAAAAAGCAGCTCTTTAAAGTCAAACTGAAGCTATTCTATCATCATGATCATATCAATATTGGTGGAGGGGAAATGCACAAAATAACCTCAGACCACATTATGCTGACACCTACACATGTATGCATGTACACAGGCTCTCAGGTAAAGAGCAATGCTTAAAAATAATTCAGATGATAGGACATATTTCCCTGCTCAGAAATTGGCATTACACAGTGGGATATTACAAAGTTGATTCTTAGTTTTGCTTTGCTCTTTGCTTTTATCTGAAAAAGAAATAATTCAGGCCATCGATTGAATGTATTGTCTTGGAAGGCTAAACATAGTCTCTGGACTGTCACCCAGCATCCCTTCTCCATAAGATCTGCATTATGCTCAGTGCTCTGACACTTGGAAACTGATGTGTGTGGAAAAAACAGCAGAAGATGAGGCCAGTGCAGGAAAAAAAAATCTTCATTTTTACCTGTTATGTACATATTCTCTGAAACAATAGGATCTTACTGGCCCTTTTCCGTGTTTCTTAGCAACATCAAATAGGCTCATACTTGAGGACTGCTCACATTCACAGTTTAAAGATTTGAAGGATCAGGCTGCTAGTTTCTGATCTTTCTTTCTACTTCCACTGTTCTTGGTGCAGTCCTAGAAAAACAGATGCCCAGTCCCACAGGACCTACTAGGTGACCCACCCCTAGGGTATTCCAACAAGCTATGCTGAACCTTTCCTAAGTGGTAAAACAGCAAGGGAAAACAGTGACCTTTAAGTTTTACTCAGGAAACAAGAAGTGATACAATATCTGGACGAAAACTAAGGCTATAAAGTAATTGAACCTTAGAATAGGGGAGAGCAGAAGAAAACAGTGTAAAGCCTTTCTAGAAGTGAAAAACAAATTACGAGGAAAAGATGAAGAAAACACCTATCTTCAGTCAGAATTGTTAGATCATTGTTAAACCTAGCAGCCCTTCATTGCCATTAATCAGAGCTATCATCTTTGGGTCAGTGTGGGTATCTATTAAGAGATACAGCTATCTGGGATATATTTTTTTTTCCCACTGGAAGGAAGGGTTAATTCCTTAATCACTTCAGTGGGCTCCGAACACAGGAAAATGAAAGCTAAGATTAAATGTATGCATATATGCACGTGGAAATAGGGTGTTAATAAAAATCTCTGCTTCTTTTTATAGGATGAAGGATGAAATTTTTATAAGACGTCACTGATTTATAATAGATTGTATATTTGATATTTGACTAGCATGCCTATCTGTGTGAAATACATGTAGATATCCTCTACACTTAACTGTGTCAACATCATAGTTGTTTCTTTGGACTTTAGAGTTAACACACATGGTGAACATGCATGATTTGCCTCTTATTTAAAGAATGATTTTTCAGTTTGCTGACCTGGGCAGTTAATACAACACTAGTTAAATTCCTCTCTAGCCCATTACCTGGACTGCAGAGCTGCTTTTCAGACAAAATCCTGAATTCTAGAGACTGATGGGCTGGTAAAGCATTTTCTTGCACACTAGCCCAATCTGTCTCCTGCAGAACACAACATAATAGGATGAAAATTGCCTCTTACCTGTTGACCAGCTGAAAATTGCATCTTTAGCTGCTTTCTCAGGGAAGCCTCAGCAGCTTCCTGTTCTTTAGCAGCTAATTGAAATTCTTAGAGGAAATAAACCCCTCTTGAGTAGTCTGCAGAATACCTAATAAGGCATTATGTTCCATCCACTTTTAGCATTCAATCATCAACTCTGCTTCTCTGACTTATATGGCAATCAGACTCTGGAGAATGAAGTTTTAGGACACAAGTGAGGATGTTGAGTCTTGGTGATTTAGGAGAGATTGCTCAGTTTATTCCTGTGAGATGTTTGTCCTGTGCTGGACATGTAGTGAGTAAGATTTTACTGTCATTCATCTATTTAAAAAATAGTGGAAAGCCTCTCTCCAAATAGTTTAAGGTAAAGTACAAAAAAAGCTTTAATTTGGTTTATAGTTTTAGTCCAAACTATATATTTTCTGGCAGCTAAAGGACAGAATAAGACATAAATGACTCAGATTTTTTTTTTGTTTGTTTGTTTGAAAGACTTCTGCTGTTCTTTGCTTTCCAGTACAGAGGTACAGAGTGCTGAGGAGATCCGTCTAGTTACAAGCTACCAGCAGTCTGTAGCCCAGGGAGTTCCTTTGTACTCATGCATTTTGACAGTGACAACGACCATTTTACACTCTCTGAAAATTCAAGGTGTCAAAGAGAGAGGGCTGAGGAAGGCTGGGATATTCAAAGTTACATGTTCATCTGCAAAATACTGAAACTTCATTTCAAGAGTTTGGAATGTCTTAGTGCTTCTAGTTATTGTTTCAGGATGTGCTCTGAGCACAGAAGTGTGTATTGAGCTGCAAAATGGCTGATGTGAGATGGTGTGCATCCCTCCATCCATTATTTTGGTAACCTTTATGGTTGGGTAGGATCAAGATTTCATAATAGAGGGTATTATAGGAAGTAGCATACTAACTTTACATTGTTGTGCTGGATGGATTCATGTTAGAAAGGACAAACTAGGAATTTGATGGTGCTCTACCCTGGTTCATCATATTTCTGCATTGTTTTATTCACTGTTTTTCCTTAACTGCAGAGTATGGGCAGAGTAAGAGAGGGAGGCAGAACAAGACAAAACGTGCAAGGCTACAATTCAGTCATACACTTTTAAACCATTCTCAGTTGTTACTTAAAGATGTGAGCTTGTATGGCTTGGCAGCTGGCATCAACTATCTCTTCAATCCACAAGATACCAGGAATTGTATTACAGCTCCGATAGTAATTGCATTTACAAGATCCTGCTATATTCAAAGAGCAACAAGGAATGTATGCAAATTCCCATAAGAACATCAGCAGCAGTTTTTGCAAAGTTTTCAAATGTATCCTTCTCCATTCCATTATGCTTTCCTTGTCTTCTACATAAATAGTGTTCTAGCAACAACACTGAAAATAAATTACTTTATTTATACATAAATATATCCACAATTTTTATCTTTCAATAGTGAGATTATCTTATTGCAATATCTCTTCTTTTTCTCTCACTATTAGGGTCTGTGATTCTTTAACCAGTAATGCTCATCGTATCCACTAAACCATGGGTGGCCACTAAATAATTGTAGTTCACCCCCATTGACAGATGCTCTTTATTCTCCTTCTGTGCTGCTTGCTTACTCTGAAATACCTACAGCTTGACTGGATGGTCAGAAACAAATTATAGTACAATCACTATAACTGATCTTGAAGACCTATCACAACAATGAATAAAGTGGAATAATACTATTGTGAGGCAAATAAACATTTAAATTGCAGCAGTGGAACATCACGTCAGAATCAGACTGACAATTGCTCCATATTAGATGTTTATTGTTTGTAGTGGTTTAACACAGCCTGCTTTCCCCCAGCACAGAAGTAAGGGAAAGTAACATGAAAAAAAAAAATTCTATGTAGAGCTAAAGAGATTTTCTGAGAAAAATGAGATAACAGAATGCGCAATTACTTTAGCTTATTTGCAGGAAAAAAACCCGCAGCAAAATGCAGAAGCAGCAGAAGCTGGCAACCTATACCCTCACTCTGTCCTGTCCCACAGCCAGTCCAGAGTAAAAGAACCACATCCCAAACCTGGAAACCAAAAGCAGCCACCAGAACAGGAAGCCTCTCATGTTACAGTACGAATTTCAAGCACTATGATAATTTGCTTCAGCCAGCACTTTCATTTTGAAGCTGGCATGACAGCAACATGGTATTGAATATCAGCAGCAGATTCAACTCAAACCATGACAACTGTTATAGCATTTTAAAATATAATTATTGTCAAATCACTGAACATTTAGGAAAAATGGAACATTAAAATAGTAAGGTTTGACACAGAAAACAATTGCATTGCTAAGAGAGGTGCTGGCAATTCTCTACTTTTGTGCATGCATGGGACAGAATGTATGGAATCTGTGGTGGTGTCAAATAAGACCAGTGTATGTTCTGTCTGATATTTTCCAGATTTTTCAGGAATCCTGCTCCCAGTACTAAGCAGAACTGAGCAGAGCTGTCAGCACTGCTCTGGTTACTAAGTGAGATTGACTCAAATATGTGCATAGAATGAAAAAAAAAAAAAATCAAGTTTGTTAAAAGTAGAAAGAGTGTGAGATGTTAACATTTAGAAATGGAGATGCTGAGTTTTCCAGCACTCTATCTATTATAACGTTTGCATGTTACCACCAATAAAGTTCCATGTGCAGTAAATTTGTCTTCCTTTGTAATTTGCCTCTTTTTTTCTAACCATGCACAACATTTGCTTTTTCTGCTCTGTTAAGGAGTGCGTGGGAGAAGTTCTTTAGTCCTAGTTTCCCAGGACTTCATGAATTATCTATGAAAAATTAAGGTCTTTGAGGTCTTCAGTGTCTGTTGTTTTCGTTGGGGGAAAGGGGTTTGTTTGGTCTTGGTTTTTTTGTTTTTTTTTTTTTTTAATCCCTGAATGAGTTAAGGAGAGTTTGTTTACCCTTTACATAATTAAGCTTGTGTAGAGGGGTGAAAGGGAACTGTCAGTTCCTCGTTCCTTGTCTTTAGGCTGTAGCTGCTGAGTCATCATTGCAGTGGGCTGATGAAGTGTCAGTCTGGTGACACTTGTCATCACCAACTCTGCCCTGAGTGTGGTTTCAGAAGGTTAGTCGGTGCAGAGGGTCAAAGCAAGCTGCTCACTGTCAGTAACTGCAAAGGCAGTTGTGAGAGGCTACCACAAAGCTAATCACAGAGGGAAAGAAACTCTATTTGATAATTCTTGTGCTTATCTAATGGGTACTTTTGATGTAAAAACATCAAATTAGTAAATTAGTGTCATCCACATTTGGATCAGAGTGAGACAGTTTGAAAATTACTGTACTATCTCTCTCTCACAGGTTTATATCTACCTCATTACCTCCCTTTTCCCCTTCTAATTAAAACATGTGAGACATTTTAAAAGTGCCTATTTATAATATGACAATGTTGCTTTCAAAGTAATTTTCTTTTATTTAGTGTTTGATCCCTGATTTCATGCACTTTTCCTCCATCTGGCAGTTGTCACTAAGGCAGATGGCCACCAGCTGGGAGGGCAATGTATCTATCTCCCTCTAGATCCACTGCCAGAGCTGCTCAGTAAACGCGATGTGAAGGAAAACTGTGTCAGTCTATTACTCGTTCAATGAGCTCACTTAGCTGACTTGTCACCACTTTAGGTCTTGACAAGAAGATTCTGCTTTCAAGCTGGAAGAGAGGAGAGGGCTTTCTTTATTAGGGTGGAGGAGATGGTTTCCTTTAATTTTTGTTTGTTTGTTTGTTTCCTTCTCTTTTACTTTTCCAGTGTCTTTAGTCCCTCTCAAGGCCTGCAACTCTGAACAACACATCTGCTGCTAATGGTTTTATAAATAAACATTTGGGCAGAATTCCTACATATTTATGCATAGCTTTAATCAATGATCTGTCTATAAATAGATCTGAATACAAAGAAGCCTAAGTTTCTGGTGTCCTTAGCAAAGTTAATGAGACCTGAGTGCGTTTACTGCCTTCATAAATTCAGTCTACTTTTTTTAATTAGCACACTAATTCAGAAATAAATATCACTTATAATGTGTAATAAAATAATGTTGAAGGAATCCCCACAATAAGTGATTTGGTATGACTAAGCAGAAAGGGATGAAAATAAAGTAAGTAGAAACCTAACACGTCCAGACTTCTCTTTAATTTTACAATTAAATTCACTACTGGAAAAAAAAAGCCAAAAAAAACCCCCCAAAAAAACCCACAAAAGAAACAAAATCAGAAAGTACTCAAAAACTTGAAATTTTCTAAAAGCAGGGTCTCTAATAACAGTAGGGAATGGGAGCCAAACAGAATGTCTAACCTTTGGGAGCTAAATGAGGAAGATCTATACAGTAATAACTGCAGGATTCAGAGACAAATGAAGAACTTAGGAGTAGGATTTTCCCTTACCTGTACAGAAGCTTAGAATAAAGTCTTAAAAATACAGCTGGTTGCAAAAGTATTTTTATGTTCAATGGATTTCTTCAAGTTATCGACAATTTATGCCCTGTAGAAAATACATATACATTGTATATAAAATGAAGCTGGGGACACTGAAATGATACATGTTCGTATTACTGTAGTTTTCTTCTCAAATATAACTTACCTTGATTTGGCCACAACAAATAAGTTCAGAGAAGAATGTAAGATGTCTGTTACTACACTTTAAAAGCACTGGTTGAAATAATGTGAGATTTTTCAGTGGATTATTTAAAAACAAAATTAAAACTGATTAATCAAAACAGAAAATATATAATTTTTTTAAAAATCTGTATTTTCAACAAAATAAACGTAATGTGAAAGTTTTTTAGCATAATGCATTGTGCGACATGAATAAGTATTATTCAGAGAATTGGTATAAACTGGATTCAAGAGATTCTCTTCTGCCTGTGTAGGATAACACCCTCTAGAACTCCTGTGTTATCAGGATAAAGCACTGACAGGTACAGATGTCAGATAAAGGATCAGATTGACTTAAGAACCTAAGAAGGATACTTTAGATATCCAGATATACTGTAATTCCAGTGAAAAATCTGCCTATCATGTCATTAAAGTAAAATAGCTTGAAGTGGATATAAATTATGTACTATTTATTAACTATCAGAATAAAACTAATAGGGTTAAGTGCCTTAGAATATAAAAGAATACTTAAGGTTTCAGAAAATTTTGCATATGTTATTTATTCAAATGTGTTTGAATCCATGAGCCACTAAATACATAGTTTACAGCATTTTTAATTTTTTTTCAACAGTATGTTTTATTATATAATCTCATCTATTAAATAACTGATTGAGGGGTTTTGTTTTTGGTTTGGTTTTTTTTTTTTTTCCCCCTACATATAGATACCCTTCTAATATTAAAATTTTTTATAACTTTTAACAAAGATACATATTTTTTCTGTTCTTTATGTTCATCAGATTATGGAACAAAGACCTGTTTCAGTTTTATCCAAATTACTGTTGAAGTTGAGGAGAAAAAAAACATCTAGCACAAAGACGGTTGCTCAGTTGACTGGCACTCTGGAAGAGTTATGTTAATAAATATTTAGTTTAAGGAGTAATTAATGATTTCAGGATGAGTTATCCTCTAACAAGAGTACATTGACTTGAAATACAGAAGAAGAAAGACTCCTAATTTGCTGCACATTTTTTACTACCTCAAACAATTTCAATATTTCTCATTATGTCTCATACTTCCAGCATTCTAATGACCTTTTCTGGATTGCATTTTTTGTTTTGTTAGATTTAATTTTAATTATTGTGAGACAGAGTTTCTAGACAGAAACTGTTTGTTTACATCTCACAACATCATTACCTTTGAATTGTTAAAATTAAATTTCAGCAAGCATATTTGGCCAGATGTCTTTCCTTTTCATATGTAAAAGCAAAGCTGTGACCAAGATATCTTTTCTTATGCTTTTTATTCTTCAGAACAAAGCCAAGTGGCTCTTACATTATGTAACTTATGACTCTGAATTGTTAAATTACATTATTGATTAGAGAAGCCAGGATAAATTTACAGTGAAGGGAGTAACAATGTAATTTACAAAGGAAAGTTGATTACTTCCAGCTAAGCTGTCTACACACTGTAACTGAAAGTGTTTGAAGATGGTTAAAGCACAAGAAAAATTTGGTGTAATATTATTCCACCTCTCAGCCAAAAGGTGGTTATGCTGAGGTTTTACCACAGGTTGCCAAAATAAATATCAGGCTATGTGGTTTGTGGGCTTTGGCATTCACAGAACAAAGCAGTCCCAAAGCTCATGGATAGGTTATTTTATGAGGAGTAGAAACAGATGGTTTAAATGAGTAATTTGTTAATATTGTTTGGATATTAATTTTTTTTCTTAATAATGAGAAAAACCCTGAAAACCCCCACCCCCAAAAAAACCCCCAAAATAGTCCCTCAAAAAACCCAAAGAACTAAAAAAGACAAAACACAAAAAATAAACACTTAGAAATGTCATTTGGTGAAGACCAACAGTAGGATTTCCTAGTCTCTCAAGGTGACAGCCCTCTACCTACCAAGTACATGAAAATAATGATATATCACAGGAAAAGCAAGAGAAGAGCTAGAATTATTCATCCAGTTTTCTAATTAATGTCATAAACTATGGGAGACATACAGTGGAGATATAAAAATGGGAACTATTGACGAGCATCCGTATAACACAGGACACATAATCTTCTTTACCAGTTAGCTCAACACGTTTTCAATTCTTGCACAACTTGAGACATATTCATGAGTTTTTGTTTCAGAATATTCAATACTTCAAAGTGAAAAAACTTTTATGTTCTGCTCATTGAAGATAGCAGGATGTGCTATCATAATTTAAAGGTAGCAGTATTTAGTATGGGGCTTTAGATCCTTAAAACTATCATTAAACTTTCTTTTCATTACATCACAGCAAGAGGTGTTACTGAAGTCTATAAAATTAGGAAAGTTAAAACAAATGCAAAATCCAAACATAATTGGAAAAGTTATCTAAAATGTTTGTTTTTGGAGAATTAAAAAGAAGGGTCAGCAGAACTGCCACTTTGGGCTCCCAACTAGACAGACTTCAGCCTGTTTCAGAGACTGGGTAGCAGGGTCACTTGCAAGGCAGTTTTCAAGGGCCAAGGAGTCCAGGAAACATGAACACTGTTAAAAAAGAAAATGCCCCATGTACTTAAAAGATGGAGGGGAAGAAAGCTGTCCTGGCTAATTAGAGACATTTGGTTGCAACTCAAGAAAAAAACGAGAATATTATTGTGAGGCTGTGCAGACAGAAATTTAGGAGGGCCAAAACTCAACTAGAAATGAATCTGTTTCAGCTGTCAAAGACAAGAAGAAATACTTCTACAAATATATTAACAACAAAAAAGACTAAGGAGAATTTCTATCCTTTGCTGGATGCAGGGGGAAACATAATAGTCAAGGATTAGGAAAAGGCTCAGGAACTCACCATCTTTGCCTCAGTCTTTAGTAGCAGGACCAGTTGTTTACTGGATACCTATCTCTCTGAGCTAGAAGATAGCGATAGAGAGCAGAATGAAGTCCTCGTAATCCAAGAGGAGACAGCAACCTATTGCACCACTTAGACATGCACATCTGTGGGGCTGGATGGCATAGACCCAAGGTACTAAGGGAACTACTGAAATTGCTCACTAAGCCACTTTTCCATCATTCATCAGTAGTTCTGTCTGACTGGAGATATCTCAGTTGACTGGAGATTGGCAAATCTGACGCCAATCTACAATAAGGGTTGGAAAGAGGATACAGAGAACTACAGACCTGTCAGTCTGACTTCAGTGACAGGGAAGGTCATAGAGAAGATCATCTTGAGTGCCATTATCAGCATGTGCAAGGCAGCCATGTGGTTAAGCCCAGTCACCGTAGGTTCACAAAGTGCAGTCTTGCTTAATAAACCTGATCTGCTTCTCCTTCTATGATGAGGTGACTTGCTTAGTGGATGAGGGTAAAGCTGTTGGTGTTATTTACCTGGGCTTTGGCAAAATAACACTGCACCACAGCACCCTCCTGTAGAAAATGGTTGCACATGATTTGGATAGGTAGAAACTTCCCTGGATAAAAAAATGGCTGGATGGTCAGGCCCAAAGAGTGCTTGTGAAAGAAGTTAAATCCAGTTGTCATCTGGTCACAAGCGATGCTCTCCAGGCCTCAGTATTGGGACCACTCTTTTTTAATATCTTTATCAATGATCTGGATGAAGAGATTGAGTGCACCGTCAGTAAGTTTGCAGGTGACACTAAACTGGAAGACAGTGCAGAAAGGCTCTGCAGAGGGATTGGGACAGGCTGAGGACAACAGTCAACAAGGTCAATTGCTGGGTCCCACTTGGGTCCTCACAATCCCATGTGAATTTACAGGCTTAGGGAAGAGTGACTGGAAAGCTGCCCAGCAGAAAAAAAGGTGTTGTTATACTGTACATATACAGTATATATACAGTTTCACGCACAGTAACTTGATGATTAGACAGATCTTCTGACCCTTCCAGTCATATGCTGATGAGCATACGTAGTCCTTTGGAGAAGTGATGCCAATATCCAATATAAGATACTAATTACAAAGATGATGCAATATTTGAACACAATTCCCTATAAAATGTGTATGTGAAATTACAAAGCTTTTATGATACTCAAGTCTTGAAAATTAATTAAAATATTAGTATCTTTATCTAAGCTGTGTTTTTTAATTGCTGCTATGGTTATTTGGTAGAATGTTATTAATTGTCATTGCAAGTACGCACATCTACAACTTTGGTTGAAGATAGCACAGTGTTTCTGTGGCAGAATCAATTTTTGTTGAATTTCGTTATTGTGCTTTGATCTTTTATCCTTTCTTGTAAGTGAAGTCATAACACATCTTTTGAACTGGATCAACAGCTATACATTTGATCAGTTCTCATATTTACTATGTGGCAGTTCAGCTTTGGGGCAGAAATTAACAATCTCTTGTACAAAGTGTATGCAATTTCATTGTTGGTTGATTGGTTTGTTTATGTTGTGTTATGTATGTGATTTTAAAGTGAGTACAAGAGGGTAGGATGAGGATGAATACTGTGATGATTTGGGAATTACCTGTCATTCCCCCACCCCCGATTTTGAAATCACCCAGACCAGACTCAGTTTCCTGGAAGTTAAGGAATGAAGCTTTATATTATGGCTTAGCACAATATAAAAACAGATACTTACAATATATTACAAATATTTACAGGTATATACATTAAAAAGGTAATACAGAAAAACAACACCCCTCCCACAAATCAAAGTCTTCAAAAGGGGTTTCCAGCCACCCTTCCAGCTTCTCCCCACCAACTAATCTTATTCCAGAATCTGCCTTATGTGGACTTGAGCTAGTATCTGTAAGTAATTACATAATGGCAGGAATATGCAACTTAAATAAAAAGGATTTGTTTCTTGTTTGACTGTCTATCCAAATTTCTCACTGAATAAGAATGCCCAATGCATGTGAAACACAATAAGGACTGCATACAAAGGTAATATACCACTTCCATCTAAATTAATCCTCGTGTCTTGTCAGGAAGCAGTGAGAGACAGCTGTTCCTTGGGCTGGGTAGCCAGGCACCAGGGGAACTCCATGTCTGGCTGTGGCCACTCCAATAACCACCATCCTGCAGGGACTAATTACAGTGGTCTTAGCGATTCAAGTATATGTTTCACTGGTTGTTGGATCATTAACAAAATAATCCATTTTCCCTGACTTTGAGTAAGGGTACATTCCAAGGAGAAATTTAGTTTCCTCATAGTGGAAATTTTCATTCTAAAACCTATTTGGAAATAGGTTCCCTTGGGTAAGTTAATTGAAGATTTTCCTCAGAAAAGTTAATTTTCTGCCAAGGCAAAAGCATCCCGCGTTGTGTCTGAATCTTTAAGTAATCAAAAAGATCAATTAAAGGGATGGGCTAGGCTGCTGGTTTGTGTCATGGCTGCAGGTCTTTGTCACAGTCTGTAACTATAGTCATAGATAGTAACTATAATAAAAAATTAAA
>VWZI01019572.1:14928-25634 GCA_013396835.1 Psilopogon haemacephalus
AATAACAATAGAAAATATAATAATATTAATTGTAATAACAAACAATATAACAAAAAAGTAAAATAATAAAACCCTACAAAAGACAAGTGATGCACAATGCCGTTGTTCAACACACACTAACCAATGCTCAAGTCATGACCAGACCCTCCCAGCCAATTTCCCCTTAGTTTACATGTAGGGCCGGGCCTGCTGTCTTGCGGTAAGGAATAATGCTTTGCCTAGCTGAGGTTAGATGTCTTGACTGCTCCCTCACAGTTTCTTATGTATTTCTTCACTGGCAAAGCATTAAATACAGAAAATCCTTGACTTAGGATAAGTGCTACTTAATGACAACTAAAACATCAGTGCATTATCAACATTATTCTCACACTAAATTCAAAACACAACACACTTACATCTACTAGAAAAACAAAACCAAACCCAACAACAAAACCCCCAAACAAACCCCCCACAAAAAAACAACAAAAAACAACCAAATTAAAAAACCCCACCACAAACTCCTCTATCCCAGCCAAAGCCAGGACAGGTGTCTCTCTGAACCATATTGTAGTCTGGGCCACATCTTGGCAAAGGTTAAATCAAAATATAGGCTAGGATGTGTACCATTTTTATCTGAGCTGTAAAGAAGTTGATAAAGCAAGGGGTAGATGGCAAAAAGATTTCTCCCCTGAAGAATGTGACATAGTATGGAAGCCTTGGCCAAGACTCATCCCAAATTCAGGGTTAAGGTTGGGATTAGAATTATGGTTAGAGACAAAATCTTAGACCTTCAATGTGAGTTGAATGTCAAGGAAGCAGAGAAAGGAAAGTTACATTGAAGATGTACCCTAACAACCTTTATATATGGGCCATGGCTGTAAGTCCTTGGCTAGTAATCAGCTTGAGTCAAAGATGAAGTTTAGTCTTAGATTTATTGAAAACTAAACCCTGAAGTTCTAGCTAGTGTGGATCTGCAAAGCAAAAGTTTGTGCTGCAGAGAGGTTCCTCCCCTGAAAACTATTTCCTCCATGTTGTGTTTCAGGGTACTTGCCTAAGAATCAACCGAGGCAAACACTGCCCACACTTCTTCTCCTGATGCATCCCAGGACACAGTTGCTGTCTGGGCCACACACGCATGCTGCCAGCTTGTGTTGAGCTTTTTGTCAACCCAGACCCCCAGGTCTTTTTCCTCAGAGCTGCTCTCCAGCCACTCACCACCCAGCCTGGATTTGTGCTTGGGATTGCAGTGACCCAGGTGCAGGACCTTACACTTGGCCTTGTTAAATTTCATGAGGTTGGCCTGGGCCCACCTCTCCAGCCTGTCCAGGTCCCTCTGGTTGCCATCCCTGTCCTCTAGCAAGTCAACTGTGCCACACAGCTTGGTGTCATCTGCAAACTTGCTGAGGCTGCACTCAATTTCTCTGTCCATGTTGCTGACAAAGATGTTAAACAGCACTGGTCTCATCACTGACCCCCGAGAGACGTCACTTGTCACTGGTCTCCAGGTGGACATTGTGCCATTGATCGCCACTCTCTGCATGCCACCATCCAGGCAATTCCTTATCCAGCAAGTGCTACACCCATCCAGTCTGTGTTTTTCCAGTTTGGTGACCAAGATGTCATGTAGGACAAAGTCAAACGCCTGATTTGCCCTTGGTGAAGCCATGCTGGTTACCACCAATCACCTCTGCTTTATTTTCCATTTACCCTAGCAGAACCTTCAGGAGCATATGCTCCATGATCTTGCCAGGCACAGAGGTGAGACTGACTGGTCTCTAGTTCCCAGTGTCATCCTTTTTTCCCTTATTGAATATGGCTGTTATGTTGGCCCTTTTCCAGTCAGCAGGAACTTCACCAGTCTGCCATGACCTTTCAAATAGCAGCTTCGTCTGCCAGTTCCCTCAGGACCTGTGGGTGGATCTCATCAGGCCCCATGGACTTGTGCACATTCAGGTTCCTTAGATGCTCACAAACATTTTTATTATAACTGTGCCAGCTAATCAGTAGACACAAGTGCCTATATTACAAAGGAAATAATAGGAATATACAAACAATACAGGATATTAGTCGCTTTAGCTAAAATAACACTTAGGTATAGATAATGTTTTTATCAGCATAACATTTTTCTGTCTTTGTGTTGCTTTGACCCAAATGTATAACTAGGTCAACATCTTGTTAATTGTCTCCACCTGCATCATTATCTGAAGTTGTCTTCTTTAACAAGGGGAGTCATTACAACAGGAAAAATAAAAGAGGACCAGACACAGCTATGAATATCAGCTGCATGGGAATGTCCAAACTAAAAGCTTTCATAGTACTGAGATTCTAAGTAATGTGTATGCTTACTGTGTCATATCGCTCAATGTCATACAGGTACATTATTATAATTCTGCTGGACACTGTAACAAAGCTATCCAGGCTGAATTCCTATTGATAAGGAAGAGAAGGGGGAGAATGGTAGAGTATTCACTGTGGGGGCTTTCTGTTGCATTTCATGCAATACATGCCACAGAGTTTTTCAATCAGATACAAGCACTGAATCCAGCACAGCAAAACACTTGTATCTGTGAATTTGAATGAGCACACAATAAGCCCTTGTTAATAAACACAGTACATTATATTCTCAAGAGCTGTAAATCATGAACAAATCCTTTTGTGAAGCTGTACTAATTTCAGATTTTTTCCAACTCAAAACTAAGAATGTCCAATCTACTCCATCTGTCCTATGATGTGTGGGGCCCCTCTCTAGACTGCATGATATCCTGAGCAGAATAAATTTTGATCTCTTAAAGTGCAATGTAATGGATGCACTGATTAGAAAAAGGTTTCTGACACTCTACAAGCAGTTTTAGATGTTTTTAACATTCTTGCTTTTATATATATATATATATATATTTTTTTTTTTTTCCCCTCCTCTTTTCAGAAAAGAGTGATTTGGATGCTAGGAAAATATCTTCAAACTCATCAATATAGGATAGCTAGAAAAACTTCTAGAACCCCAAGTAGATTTTTATGGCAATAAAGTTGTCTCTTCTTTTCCTTCCAACTTCAGCATTGTTTGTTTGTAGGTGACATGGTGGAATACAAGGTTAGTGTGAATACACTGCTTTGTGGTGAAACCACCCTTCACACTCAGTACCCAGTTATAAGAAAAGACCTGCCACTTGTGGCTTCAGCCATTACTGAGACATGGACTACTCCATGTGAGAGAGAGATGGCTGACACTTTGTCAGCAAGTGCCACAATTGTGCATGTTTGTATATCTGCCTTGACTTCAAAGTGTGCACACTGTGTAAAACAGAGAACTTCATGAATTTATGCAATCTTTCCCTTCATGTCACACAATTAGCACTCCCACATACTTCTTGTAGCTGTAATTTGGGAGTCATAAATATTTTTACCATGTTTCTCAGAACCAAGCATGTAAAATTGTATAAGTGCTAGAGAGAAACTTACACACAAAACATTGCCAACATCAGATGAATTTGAAATTCTGCTTCATTTAAATCAATTGGTCACTCATTGATTGAGTACAGAAATATAAATAAAGGCATTGCTTTATTTATTTGTAAAAAAGCAACATGAAATATATTCTGGTGTCTTAAGAAAGTCAATTAATATGGATTGTGGTTGCAGCTGTTTCCAAATATTGCACTTGTATAGCTGGGACTTTGTCAATGTGAAGGTAGTCTTCATTTTACAATAAAACAGACATGTACTGATGTATTGATTACCTATGATACAGTCAGAAAATATCAAGAGTATAATATTATTAACAGACAATATAAAGTAATTGTTTTCCAAGAGACTTAGTCTTTCAGTTACTTGGAGGTTTACTATGGAAAAGGAGCCAGGATCATATGGAAACTTCTAGGTTTATATTGAAGTACTTATACCTGTTTGACTCCCAGTAAATGGGACAAATTGATTATATAATTGTTACTGCACCTTCAGACATCATGGGGAGCTTTGAAGGTTCAAGTGAAGACTCAGACCTTTAATATTTAAAATCTATAACTCTCAAAAGAAGAAATTCCTTCATTTTGTATCAGTTTTAGAGCAAGTTCTTCATCTCTCAATCTTTACAGAGTGCATTCTAACGTGTGTTCTAGTGATATATGAAATCTCAAGTATTTATTTTAAGCCTAATTTATTTAAATTGCTTCAGCTATTTCTGTAAATAGAAATTGCCTGTTTAGCTGAAAATATTTAAGTAAACAAAAAAAAAAAGGAGAGATTCTAGGAAAGGAAAGAGACAAGGTTTTGATATAAACATGCAACATTATATTCAACTTCTTTTTCTTTTCAATATTTATTCTACCTTTCCTTGTTTGGTTGGTTGATTGGTTGGGGTGGTTTGTTTGTTTGTTTGTTTGTTTGTTTTTTTGCAGGGGGGGGTGTTGCTTTTTGTGGGTTTTGTTGATAATTTTTTTTAAGAGAATATGCAAGTGAAGTATCTGTTTGTATTGATAGACAGGATATATAGTTTTCTGTGATGAAAAGCTCCTAAAAAATAAGAGTATAAGATATGCTGGGGTTTTGTAGATACAAGAAGAGGACAATATTATGCTATCAAATTACTGCTTCTATGGAAGCACAGAATCACAGAGTGTTAGGGGTTGGAAGTCTCCTGTGGAGACCATTGAGTCCAACCCCCTTGTCAAAGCAGCATCACTTAGGGCAGGCCACAAAGGAACACATCCATACAGGTTTTGAAAGCCTTCAAAAGAGACTCCACAACCTCTCTCAGCAGCTCATTTCAGTGGTCTCTCACCCTCAATGTAAAAAAGTTCTTCCTCATGTCTTGTGTTGATGTAGAACCTCCTGTGTTCTATCTTGTACTGTTGTTCCTTGTCCTATCACTGGGCACCTTCATCTTGACACCATCACCTTTGTCTTGACATCCACCTCTCAGATATTTATAGGCTTTGATAAGATCCCCTCTCAGTCTTCTTTTCTCAAGACTAAACAGCCTCAGTTCTTTATGTCTTTAAAAACTACTCTTAGGGGGTCTGAAGATTACAGCTACTGCAGTGGCAATCAGAATAGTATAGAAGACACACAACATCAGCATAGCGCAGTAGTTTGGTATATAGGAAGCAGAACCCTGAAAATGCTAATATACAGCATTGTAAGGATAACAAAACACTGCAGCATACTTTCTCAAAAAGTGGATGCTTAGGAGTGAGTCATAGAACAGAACAAGTACTCAATGATTGCTTTAATACTCTCCTAGTCTCCAGCACTTTTATACACAGCAACACTTTGTCAAAGATTTAGAACTTAAATGTTTTTATTAATTTGCCTTACCTGAACTTTTGCAATGATCTACGCAAGACAAACTGATTTTTGGCTGCTACAAGGATGTTTTGTTGAGAAATCTCCTAGTTAAAGTTTAAGATCATCACTGTTTTACAAGAATTAACTTTAATTTTCTTTGCATTCCCTATTAAACTGAGTTCTCAAGTTTAAGACTACAGTTCATAAAAGAATGCCTGTAGCCTTTGTAGGGAAAAAAAAAATCCCCAAACCATAAGCAAAATTGAAATCAAAGTCCTTAGAGGCAATACATAGGCTCCCTCTCCAATATCTAAGGTGAATTAGGTACTCTGGCATGCAATACACAATAATAATTTCAGCAGGGAGCTGTCTATCTTTCCATGATTTCAAACTTCTGTAATGTAACCAAAAGGAAATTACAAGATCCAGGCAAATTTATTTAACATACAAGATGCTAAACACAGACACCTACCTCAATGTCTGGTGAAGCTGTCCTCATGAGGTACTTCACTTATTTGGTTATCAGTGAGTGGTAGGATCTTTGGGATCACTAAACATCTCACATGTATCTGAACATATGCAGATAAAATTTTCACTGAACAACAACAGGGAAGTTGAAAGATTGATTTACTGGTCACTCAAATGCATCTAAGCAAACTGGGTTCCTAAATTAACCTAGCTGCTTTCACTCCCTCACATTTTTTTCAGGCACACTCTGCCTGTGAAAGAATTTCAGCCCAGTTCTTCAGGGCTGAGCTAAGGAACTTGTCAATGAATTATGCTTAAATGCTGCATTACTATTTTTTAAAGATCTACATTCCCTTTATTATTTGGAGTTAAAAGTTCATACTTCAATAAAATGTTGTTTTTAGATCACCTGGTGATAGAAGATCTGTAAGATATTATTTTCTTGACGCTATCTAACCAGTTCTAGTAATAAATTTTTGTTTTTGAAGAATGAGATGCAAAAAATGTATAATTAATGCATATGCCTTTAGTTGTGTTTTTACACTTGTGCTTCATGCTCTTTTTTTGCCATAAAACATACTCTATTGATATTTGGTTTAATATGAGCAAGTGCAACCTTCAAAGTCTTTTTTCAGAAGCTTAATTCAAGGCAGTTTGTGGAATTTAGAGGTTTTAAATAGACGGCTCTTTCATTTATCATTTCAAATTTTTTATTTCTTTACTTTTTTTCCCTCTACTTGTGAACATAATTAAAATATGGCTCAAGAGAGCCATTTCACCTTTAGTCAGAGGCCAAGTGTAACAAATCATGACTATTTACACCTGGTGAACAGGGTCATCAGCAGGGATCAATTGTATCTAAAATTCAGCTTCTGCTGCTGGAACTAAAAGAACACTTAATTTAAATATTCCAGGCCCAAAAGGAATAATGAAATTGAGTCTATAGTTGTGTGCTGTGGTTCAACACAAAACAACATTCAGAACTTGAATGCCTGTATGACAGAAATTTGAGGCTAACATTTCTGATGCAAGATGTATAATGAGTTGTATAAATGATGGATTGGTGTTTGTGATTATATTTCCCTAATGGCATGCAGTGATGAGATTTGCACCTATTATTAAAACTGATTGCATTCTTCATGGCCAAATTTTTTACTCTGGGGGAAGGAAGAAAAAAATAAAAAAAGATAAAAGAAAAAGCAGCAGTTAGGAATATTTTCGTACGAATTTATCTGTTTTGACAGTAATAGATTGCTCGGTGCAAGAGAAATAAACACATAACACACTGTAAAGCAGCAGAGATGGTACTTGCCTGGAAAATCACAAATACTTCTTAGATGTGGTGGCTGATTCAAACCCACAGTTTAAGTATTATAGTAACTTCTCAAGTAAGCACTCTGCCTGACCATTGGTCAGACATGTAGTTTTATACTGTGAAACAATTCCACCAAGAAAAAGCAGAAAGTCTCACTTCAACAGCCAATATGTGCGACCTCATCTGAGATACAAATAAACCTTGTTCAACTCTCTGGTCTGAATTAATACAAAGGAGGAAGACCTGTTGCCCACACACCAGCATAATGCCTTTTCCTATAGCTAATTTTTAAGAGAATAAGAACAGTATGCCTTTAATGACTTTACACTTCATGCTCTCAAGGTTTTAATCCAGTGAAGCCTGAAAAAAACCCAACAATAAACCAGCTTATAAATGCAGATGTTCTATGCATGAAAATCCACTTAATTCCAATAGTTGTTTGGGGGGAGGAGGGGGGGGGGGGTGTGTTGTTGTTTTTAAAAATTTTTCTTTCCCCTTGGGTGGTAACTATCAGGGTGATGATTCCAGTTAAATCTGCATTCAAAACTAGAAAAAAAAAAATCTGGTAATTTTGTATCCAGAAGGGTATAGCAGAATTGACATTGACATCAGATGTGAGAACTGGGTAACTGAGACATGAAGACTGAAGTATTCAAAATCTATACCAATAATTGACCGTTGAATTTGTTTCTGGTAGTGAATCCAAACCAACCTTAAGAATATTCCTACAAGTGATTGTAGTTCACTGCCACACAGTATCTGTTAACTGGCTGCAAACTGGCTGTTGAGTTAAAAATGTGAAAATCACAGGGCATTCAGAAGACAGTTAATACTAATGAGTTCTGAGCCACAGTTGTCCCCTTAGAATCTATCAGTTCCACTGCTGTATGAAAGATGAAGGTAGAGGAATGAAGTTGTTAAGAAAAGACAATGAAACAAAAGGGGATTACGAAGAATCCATCTTGGAACTCTAGATGCAACAGACATATTTCTGGGCTGTGCTAGAAATACTGAGTAAAGTTTTGAGGCTAAATTTGAATGACATTCCATACCTCATGTCTGTAACTGGAATTGTGCTGTAGCATCCCATGACCACCTCTAATTCTTTTAGTCAGACTGCTTTGGAGACAGATACCTGCAGTGATATGAACAGGAGATTAAAATGACACTCGTGACTTTGACAATGGGACTTTCTAATTATCTTCTAACAAAAATGACTCTCAGAGGGTCCCCGTATCACGGTGCCAGTCAGTATAAGGATAAATCATGCAGTGACTACTTTTAGCTATGGGCTCCACTGACCACCTGCAGTTAAGTTTGGGGGAAAGAAGAAAAGAGGAACATTGTTCCTTTCAGCTTGATTTGCAAGTGAACTGTTTCTAAAGGAGTTTTGAAGACAGAATACTGTCAGTACAGAGTAAACTGGCTTACTGTTCTTTTAAAATAAAAACTAAATGCAGGGTTTATAAGTAAAAGCAATTAGCATTACAAGACTTGATTTAGCATTGCTGTTTATCTGGGGGTTGATTCTGCAACTTTGAAATTAATGGAATTTCATTCATTAAACTAAATGTGAAGTGAATTAAGCTCTCAGATGTTCTCAGATGCCCAGAGAATAAGCCTGTTCTTCAGAAATTCAGATATGACAACAATCAAAACCTCTATCACAAATATAACCTCCACTGTAATGAAGAAAAAAACCCAATCAACCAAAAAAATCCAAATCTTGCAGGTTAGTGCTTCAAAATCTTTAGATTTTTCTAGAGGTAAGCATTTACTTTCATTTGCAAATTATTTACACATTACACAGTTATTATTTTCATCATTTTCAAGAATCTCATTTGAGGTAGTTACCCTGTTTCCCAATAAATAAGTGAATAACCAAAACTAAGAGAAATGCATTAAAGTGTCATAGCAATATATTAATCTATTACAGGAGTACCATTCATTTGGAATAAGATACCAGATAAACAAAAATTACCCATACTAGTTCCTGACATAAAAATAAAATTAAAAAAAAATTGTAACACCATAAAGAATGCAATAATGCATTAGATATTTTGGCAGATGCAGAGGATTACCATGAAGGGCATTTAGGGTAACAAAAACAAAAGAAAAAGAATAATAAGAAAAAAGTTTTCACTTGGAAGGATTTTGTTTACTCTGCAGCTGCCTGTAGCCTCGGAAAGAATTGTAATTATATTAATTCTGTTCTTTGAAGACTGCGTATAAGTAGAAAGTTAGTATTTAAGAAAATACAATATATTTTAGTTTGTTGTTTAGATAATATGATGGAAGGCAGCTGGGCAGATCCTGTTCAGAACAGTCAGTGGGAAAGCTGCACACGTGGGAATAGTTAAATAATGGAGAAGACCTATGAATATCTTTTGAGGGTCAACATGCACAATACTGTAGAAAGCTAGCATAAGAAACAGGAATTCAGTTTTACTTAGCTATTCTAAAAAGAAGAAATTTAGTTTTACTCTTTTTAATGCATTTTAAATGAAAACAGATAATGGATCATTAGGCATACAAGTGAAACATATATATTCAACTTTGAATCATAACAGCTTAATTTCAGATGAGTAAGTGCTGCCACACATTAAACTTTCTCAATTTACTTTGCTTCACGTGTAAAGTATTCAGAAACTTGAAGAGTGAACCCTATATTTTTGCACTGTACGAGATGCAGCAACAATGCAAAATTGAATTTACCATCCCAAAAATATAGATTAATAATTAACAAATCAACTTTAATATTTTTAACACAAATGGTGAAGAGTCTGTTTATAAGAAAGCTATGAAATTTGGTGAAGTCTATTTATTATGAGGAAAATTAGTAAAAAACCCACAAAAAAAACAACCAACCAACAACAAGAAAAACAAAACCAATCTCATTTATTTATGCATTGTAGTGTGGTCTGCATGAAAGGCAACTTAATCTGTATTTTGAAAATGAGTAATGGATCTGTATTTCTCTGCTCTATTACAGAAATGGCCCTAAGCAGTTGAAACAGCTTGGCTTTTATGCTTCAGCTATCTCCAGGTGGAAGTATGCACAAATGGAAATAAAATATAAATTATTTTCAATCATTACTCTATGTGGAGCCTTTTCTGGCTACATGCAGCTAGTGTGTTTGATCAAAGAATTCGTTAAAAAGGAGTGTAAGAAATATTTCGCTTCTGGATAGTATAAGCACATACTTGAATTGTATATACGGATAGGTAGACATAGAAATATACATAGATACAGGAATATATGTATATATGTATATGCATCCTTGGCAGGTAAGGATTTGGTTTGATAATGCAGTCAATATTGAATATTAGTACAATATTTAAAAATATATATATATATAAAGAGACCTCAAAGATCATCCAGTTCCAACCCCCCACCATAGGTAGGGACACCTCCCACTAGATCAGGTCGCTCAAGACCTCATCCAGCCTGGCCTTGAACACCTCCAGGGAGGGGGTAACCACAACCTCCTTGGGCAACCTGTTCCAGTGTCTCGTCCCCCTCACTGTGAAGAACTTCCTCCTAACATCCCATTTAAAACTCCCCTCTACCAGTTTAAACCCATTACCCCTCATCCTGTCATTACAAGACCTTGTGAATAGTCCCTCCACAGCCCTCCTGTAGGCCCTCTTCAGATACTGGAAG
>VWZI01019572.1:25805-44854 GCA_013396835.1 Psilopogon haemacephalus
ATGTAGTTTTATAAATATACACTTTAATGAATGAATAAATAAATAACAGGGTGCAGCTCCTGTGTGGCCTGCCCAAGGTGGTCCTGCTTTTCAACCCCTGACATTCTGTGATTCTGCGATTGTACACAAGATTAAGTCTACCCAGCACAATTACATGGAAGGCAACTTAAAAGAAACTAGAGATGAAAATGAAGAAGTAGCAATGGATAATTGAAGAAGATATTCACATTATTTAAAAAAAAAGGGCATCTATATTAAAAAAATGTTCCTTCTGTTCTTTATAAAGTTAGACATATGTTTGAACTGTTTGACACTGACCATATTGTGTCTTGGTTGCCATGTAAACTAGTTTGACTTAAAATAGGTCTGTCAGAAGCTGTTCTAATTTTGAGAGGTTTGTGGGTTGTTTTGTTTTGTTTTGATTTTGTTTATAATAAACTAAAAGGGAAGGGAAAAACTATTAAGATAATTTAAGAAAAGGCAAGAAGACTTAGAGAATCTCTTCTTCATGGAGGGTTATTGAGTATATCTGTGAGAAGAAACCACAGAGACAAATAGCATGAAATGTTCTTAAATGAAAATCTCAAAATAGCAGTCAGATTACAGGATGAAGCATTGCACCCAACGAAACCATCGAAGTTACTCTTCATGTACCTAAAGGAAACAGTAATTTATTTGCCTGCAGAACATCTGTTACTCCACTTTTAGTTACTATATATAATCATTATGTGTGTGCCCTAAGGGGAAGTATTCCTTACCTGGAAAAGCGTAACTTCTATCAGAACTAATGCAGATTTTTCACGTTCTTAGGGATAGGTGAAAGTCAGCAGGAACACAAATCAAGCATTTTGCTTGAGGACTTTTATTTCCTGCAAATGTATTGGAAAGTAATATAACTGCTGTCAGAGGCAAAAATAAATTATTCACATACATGTTGCAAATACTAAGCTTGCTGTAGTTAACCAGTGATTAACACACCTTCAAGGAGTTACCAAGTACTGGAACTGTTCCCAAAGATGAACTGTTATTCCTGCTGACTCACCTCCACAGTCAGATTGGAAGGTCTTCCTAGCCTTACCAGACTAAAGCTTATCTTGTTTTGAAATCTCACCTTTGTTCCTTATGATTAAAAAGTTTTACTTTCTGCAGAAAGTTCCTGACAACACCTTTCTAAAACTAACTGATATTTTGTCAGTGATAAAAGATAAAATTAAACTAACTAAAATCTTTAAAACATTCTGATACTAATCAGACACCAAAATTAAAAATATTAGCATGATTAAAAGATATAGGAATTAATCTGTATTAAGGAAAACCATTGGCACACTTCAGTTTGCATTACTAAAATATCTTTAATTTAAATGATTACTTAGAACATATTTATACTTCAGAAACAAGTGGGCTCAATGATAGGAGGATTTTAGAAGAAATTTCAACAATTATTCTTAGCTCTAGAAAAGAGGCACTTGTTTCAAGAGAAAATTGAGAAAAGTGAGTGGCAGGTAGTATTCTAAATGTGATGTTCATCACTGAATATCCAAGTTCAGAAAACTTTGCAGAAGTGGAATTTCTGTAAATTGAATTTTATAGAGAGGATAAAGTTATTCTGTTGCACAAGCATAAGTTTGAGGAGTATGTAGCATGAGGAAAATGGAAACAATGGAATGAGGAAACAATATGATGTATCCACATAACAAACAATATAGGAGCATCTGTGGTCCTGACTATCGTAATTTGTGAACTAAAGCCTGGAAAAGCTATTGGAGAAGTGGCCTGGTTGAAGTAAGATGGAATGCCATATTTCTGTGTGGTTAGAAAACAAAGCTCTATATTGCCACATGATTTTCCCTAAATTGTAGTTCTCACTTGTAATAGCCCTATACTGACCAACCTTCTAGCAGTGCTATCCAATCAAGATGCCAGTAACCTTGTTTTGTTTCAACCATGCAGTCTTCATTCTGGCAGCTGAATCAATTCTGTAACTGCAATCAGTGTTCAGCATCAAGTTGCTTTAGCTAAAAATTGTCATGAAATTAAAGTTAAAGCCTTTATTCAAATGTAAGAATATAATGTATTTGCAGCTAATACAACCAGGGAATGACAATCTTTTTCAAACCCACGGAGTACTGATTCAAATAAAGCAGCTGGGATTGATTAATATTAACAGAATATGTGCATAAGCAAAACAACCTAACATTTTCCACAGTAAGTTTATTTCTTGATATGTTGAACTTGCTTTTCAGCTCACCCACATAGGACATCAGAATCTTTAAGCTGAAAGTTACTGTATAGCTACTGGGTGGGAAATGTGAAGTGTGTTGACACCAAAAATGTATTCATTTAGCCCTACAGTTCTTTGATGTTCTGGAGCTAAGGGCGTGTAGGAGAGCTGCACTAAGCTAGCACAAAGGAACAAACAACTGTTGTGTTCAAAAGTGCTGTCATAGAGATCTGTTGGCAAAAAAAATATCATGCTATACCATTCTTCCCTCTGGTGCTAATTTCTCCAGAGGCAGTTGGTTGAGCTCCTGTTTAGAATTAAGCTTTAATTAGTTCAAATTTGATTGACATCAGGAATGCCTCCTGAGAGCTGCTAGCTTGAATTTGCGTATTTATTAATTTATTTTTCAAGTGTTTACTATGGGGAAGGTACTTGTTTATTTATGACACCTTTATGAACAGGAGTACAGGACAATTTTTAGGAAATCTGAGGTGAAAAAAAAAAAAAAAGAGGTCTTGCTTTGGTTTGGTTTTGTGTTACAAAAAAAAAAAATTGAAGAAAACAAAACAAACAAAAATTTGGAAATCTTGGAATACAACTGCTGAAGCCAGGGTAGAGTTCTCTTCCTCACCTGTTCTGTTTCTAAACACTGTTGTACTTCGGAAGAGGCAGAAGTAAAGACCCAAAGGTCAAATCCAGGTGTAGCACCCAGATGTGTGGCCCTTTTAGGGACATTGGGTCCATAGGAGTGAGAGCCACTATTTAATTTCTGAAAAATGTTGTAATGGCTATTGTTTAACGTAATGTTTAATTGTAATAGCTATTAATTTAATGGCTATTGTTCTCATGTTTTCACTAGGCTTCTGAGATTGAAAAGCACAAATTCAGTTTCACACGAGCCAGCCCAAGATGTCAGAGTATTGTTTGAATTTAAATATCAAGTTTTGTTTTCAGGAACAGCTAAATATGTACAGGAGTTTGCTGGCGCTCCTGTATTTGCACCAGGAAAACAGCTTCCACAAAATGAAAACACAGCAATTTTTCACAGGTTCTTTGTTTTGAGGGGAAAATTATTCTGAATATCTGACTTTGAAAATACCACATGAACTGGTTAAAAGGATGAGGGGAAAAAAGGATGAACAGTAATCTATTTTGCTATGTTGATATTTCTCAAATGCAAGTGGTATTGAAAAACTGCACTTCTGTGAAAAGACAATGACAAATGCCTCAGGCTTTACCTGATAGAAACATGGACATGGGAACTCATCCATGCAAAATAAAGTTTTAGAATTCGTGGTTAGATACTGGAAAAAGAGTTTCACATAAATCAATGTTTATTATTCAATATGTCTATATACCTTCATTCCTAAACTTCCAATGTCTAATTTCAATGGGCAAAGTAACTCATGGAGGCTTTACACACGGTTTGTGAAAGATCAGAAGTGCTGGAAAGTTTAGTGTCTTCTGAAATGCTTTAAATTATGATTATCCTGCATGAATTGCCTTCAGGGATTTGGGACATGGGCTCACAACAAATTTTAACTCTCACCAAACAAATGGTGTATTTTTTTTACCTACGAGTGATTCTTATTCAGTACTCATTAAATCTGCAAGACTTTATTTTCTTGTGAGGAAATTTGAGTTCCATTCTTTTCATCTGTAGAGAGACTATTCTAATGAAATTGTTGTTCAAATATATTTTATCTGGGTGCTTTTGTCACTCTGTGTTCAGGAAGCCAATTCCTGCAGATTCCTATCTCAGATGCCCAAATGTTCTTTGCACTTTCTGTCATGTGCCCTAGCCACTCAGCTCAGGATTGAGAGTTCCTTTAAGTGGTATAAAGCCAAAAAGGTAAATACTGCAAACTTGAGTATTGCGATTTTGAGATGATCACTGCAGCTCTGGCTCTGGATATAGAAGCATACTGAGCTCTTCTGACGTTTCGTTCAAATTTGTTGGCTGTCTGTAAGTGCTTCTCAGAATCAAAGTCAGTAGCCAAAATCTTTCCCATGTCTTTCTGACAAAAATCAAAAACATGTGTCCCTGATGATATACTTTCACAGTAGAACAAGAATGTCATTATTTTTGAGATCTTTTCTTGTGCCAGCTATCTACATGAAGTAAAAAAGATAGTCTTTATGCAAAGGGCTTTCTGGTGTAAGGATTCCAAAGAGAAAATTAACCAAAATAAACAATAGATTCAAGTTTCTGTGTTCAGATACAGGTTCAGACAGTGTTGTACAAACATACCACACTCAGATGTGTATTTGGAGAGATGGTCTGTAGACCACTTTCAAATTCTGAGCACTGCCTCCTCATTACTTCCTTAGTTTTCTTTAATCAGAATGGAAGGGAGTGCACATTAATATGTGGCAAATTTGTGCATGTTTTGGCAACCATCTGTACAGGGGAGGGATTTTCCATTTGTTAAATGAGATTTAATGACCATCAGAGTCACGTACACCTCCACCACTAAGTCTGTGTGTTTAAGATATACTGTTTGAAGCCAAAAGCAGCTGCTGCAGTGATGACAAAATGCACATATATATACACATATATATATAATTCTGAAAGCTACAATTGCTTCATTAATGTTACTGAAGGAATAAGGTAGGTTTTTAATTGTATGGCTGATTTCCCACAGTAATTTAAT
Source organism: Psilopogon haemacephalus (assembly GCA_013396835.1). Taxonomy (NCBI): domain Eukaryota; kingdom Metazoa; phylum Chordata; class Aves; order Piciformes; family Megalaimidae; genus Psilopogon; species Psilopogon haemacephalus. Next base: position 30,681 of record VWZI01019572.1, read on the forward strand.
GTGGTAGTATTTGGCAGAAATCAAGTTGTAAAATTCATGTTGCTTGTTCATGAAGTTAGCAGTGAGCTAAATTCCTCAGCTACAACTCAGGCAAAAATCCCATTGAAGTGCATTGAAGTGAATTTTGGTTTCCTGAGGACTAAGGTTTGCAGCATTTTTCTCAAAACAAATAGCAACATTGAACTTCAGGGAATCTGTCATGATCAGAGAGCCTTAAGGCAAGCACATTTGCCTTATTCCAAATTTAAAATATAATTTTTTTAGCTCTTTTTCTCTCTCCTTTTTTTTTTTTTCCCACAGTATGATAGATACAGCAATTTAGAGAAACAGCTAACATGGCATAGATATTTATTTTGATTAATAATATAAGAACAGTCAGTCAATTTCTATAGGTTCTTAATTTTTTAATGTGTTTTCTATTGGAAATATCAAACATCTGCCTGGAATTAATAACTGAACAGCTGATAGCACTGTATATGTTTCTGGTTTAGGCTTCCAAAGCCAGAGGCACTTGAACACCCATGTAGGATCCTTAGGTGCTCATGGATACTTGGAAGCGGGAAAGCCCTAAGCCATATAAGATCAATTGCTTCTGGCACTTAAAAGCCTAGTAAAAACAGGTTATAATGTTTACATGACTTTTTATGGGTCAGAGTTTATTATAGCTCTGTTCTATGGCCTGCAGCACAGGAGCATTTTACAAGGCTTTTACTGTGCTTGACAGATATGTTTCAGAGAGTTTGCCAGGGCAGGCTATTTCACCAGAGCCTTTAACATTTGCAGGTTTCCAGGATTCTCTTTATGTCAAAAAGATACTTGGGAATTGGACAATATGAAACCAAATTGGATTGGACACAATTCATAACAATAAATAAATCCTGTGACTGCTAATCGTAAGTGTGTTTATACATGTCAAAAGACATTATATGCTGCACTCAAAAGGCTGTATTGAAGCACATTGCTAGGGCTACAAATTTAAGCTATAAAAAATTAAGGAATGGTGGAATTAAACTTGCTTGCTTAATCTCTTTCCTTACGAAAAAAGAAAACCAAACCAAAACAAACCAACAAAATCAGCCAAAAAGTCTTGCACCATTCCAGCCACAGGATTGTCTCTCCCTTCCATGAGTGTTCTCCAAGAGTTTACTCTCTTTTTTTCAGTCTGGTTGTTGACTCATGTCTCATCTGTTGTACAGTACTGAAGGTAATCTCAGCAAGATTTATTGATTACCTGGCAGGGTAGCCCACAAATGGTTGTGATGGAGACAAATCTTCATGAGTGAAGAGAGTTGTGTAAGGCAAAGAAAGAAAAAAAAAGTGTTGTTACAAGGATAACTTAACAGCAAGGTATTTTAAGAACATGAGCTTGAAACAGTTATTTCACTCATGTAGTGGTAGCACATAAAGTTAGTTAAAGGGTGAACCCTTACTATCTCAGTGCTCCAACGTTTTATCTCGCCTTCTGGTGGGAATCTGTGGGAAGTATGAGAAAGAGAAGAGGAAAGGAATTATATCAAGGGGAAAAAGTAGAAAACATTTATTTGACAGTTTTAATATTTTGTTACATGAGTGTTAGATCTTTTTACTTAAATGTGTTAGACACAGAGTGGCATAATGGGATAGTAAAGTGCTGGTGAGACTTAGAAGCAAAATTTGTGGTGATAAGCCTGGTATATAAAGCTTTCTAAAGTGATAAATCTTGTTGCACCATTGAAACTGGAGAACAATAAAGTGAAATTTCTCATATATGTACAGTTCATGCTTAAGTCTGTAGTTGTAAACTACTTAGTGTAACTTGGATGAGTGGAACATCATAGCCAGTGGATAAGCACAGCATGATTTTTTTTTACTCTGATATTTCAGTAACAGATAGGAAACCTTAAAACTAATGATTAATGGAATAAAAAGTAATTTGTAATGATCCTCATGTATTTATACACAAAAATTTGAATAGTTTGGCAAATATTTAAAATAAAAATGAGTGTTGTCATCTGAAAATATTGATGACAAAAAATCACTGTTCAAAATAAATATATAATCTATTAGCATACCAAAGTTCTAACATAAAATATGTTTCTTCCCCACCATCAGTGTTAATAATTCCTTCTTTGTGGAATTTAAAATGTTGTCATGGAAGTTCTGATAACATAAATTGTAGCTGAAAAGCTGACTTTCATTAAAAACAAATGCCACACCATAACTGTACAGTAGCTTTTTACTAAGTTTGAAGTTTCTGGCTTGTTAACTATATTTAAGCAGCTGCTATCTCACTTCAGTCTGATCACAGAACTGTTTGAAACGAAAATAAAACCTGCTTTGTTTACAGACCTCTTTTAACTGCTATGGATCAAGAATTGTTTGTTCTTTCTGACAGCTTTTACAGGCTTTTGTTACATTTTATGCTCACTGTGATAGATGCCGGTAATTTTCTACTTGTTTTTTGTAAGTCTTTTTTTACCAGCCACACCACAGGGAGCTTATCAGAAAAGACTGATATTTCCTAATCCACTGCCACATACCATGTCCCTTTTTGGAGCAGGTATGCTTTCATATCACAGTGCTTAATCAATTTTTATATTGTGATTTTGTTTTTGTGTGTTGGTTGGTTTGGTTTTTTTTTTGTTTGTTTCAAATTAAAATAAATGTTCTTTGCTCATGTTCAATCACCTTTTCTATTATTGGCAATGTCAGCAATAATGATATCACCTCAAAGAATGATTTTAACCAGCCAAAGGATCATTCCTGCATAGATTGCCATTATTTTTAGACATCATGTCATCTACGAACATTTCTTGGTTGAATAAAGAAAATATGAACTGTGATGACATTATACTGAAGATTAACAAGATTCTAATTCTTAATATATTTAATTTTTTGTTAGTCGTGGTTGCCATTTCAGATCAAGTTTGTATTGAGTTAACAATGAGAATATATCAGTAAATTTAACATATTAATAAGAATGCAATACAAGAAAAAGCAATACCTTTATTTTATGTTAACTATTGTTTAAAAAATACTATTTAATTTTGCTTCATGCAAAAGATAGAAAAAAGTTGAACAGTAGTTGCCAGGTAGAGCTTCATAACAGTTTAATCAATTAGTGACTTCTGCTTATGGTGGAAAAAATGGTCCCTTAAAGGTGGTGGAAAAGCTGTATATTCTTCCTATTTCAAAAGCAATGCTTAGTAAGCTGTGCTTTAAGGTGAATTAATAAAATACTGACTCAACTGTTATATGGTTGAATAAAAGTAACTTACTTTACATAATCTGTTGTTGTTGCTTTCTTATGACTATTCTTACTGTGCAAATATTACCAAAATATGCAAACAAAAATGTCTAATATTAAACATACCCCAAAGGCAAGATTTGAACTCTTAAATCAGTCAAAAATCTTTAACTTTTAGCATGAATGCACACAACACACCAAAAAAACCCACAACGAAACCAAATAAACAAAAAAAACCCCTACAACCTAACTCCCCCTCAAAACCCCTCCAAAAACCCAAACAACATTTAGATACATAATAAAAATAACTGAATGCATGTTGGAATCTCAGCAAAAGTTTTTAGTTGCTGTTTGTTGTGAGAATATAATTTATGGAATCCCAAGACCTAGAAAAAGAAATATACAAGGAACATGCAGAATTTAGTACATTGTGGGAGCCAGCATATCATAAGTAATATGGTAACAGAAAAAAATTGCCTACTAACCTATAGTTATTATATTGTAATTAGTAAGGTTTCAATTGTGTCTGTAGGCACACGGCTATCTCAAGGGGTTGTTAAGAGCAAATCCTTTCAGAAGAGAAAAATGACAAAGCATTTTGCCAGTCTTGTGTATTGCCAAAGACATTTCAGCACAATCTTAAGTAATCAGCTGACCTGAATGTTGTTTTACTATGCTAAAATGTCTCCTATGCTGGTGATTTGCAGTTTTGTTTCCCTCTTCCAAAATTTTATCTTCATTTAGCTTTAGTTCACAATGAAAATCTTCCCACTTTTGAAAATAAATTGATCCAAGTTCAGTCCAGTAATTCCAGTAATTGCCAGTTGCAACTCATTCATTCTGCAACAACTGGACTGCTATTTTAACAACAGTTTAGCTCATGCTTAGCTCCACTAACACGAATTAGACTGCAGATCATTCTCCACAGTGAAGAAATAACCTTTGGTGTGTGTCATTAGGTATACAAATGATCATTACAAATTCGAGGGGTTTTGTGTGCCTTGGCATTCTCAGAGGACATCCTTCTGCTTGCAGTCACTCGAGAACTCATTAGATAAAACAAAACCACATATTCCTGGATTCTTTTGGAAGACCATAGATTGAAGATTTCTCCTCTTTATTGAAGTGCTTCACTCTCCATGACATCAGACTGGTCACAGGCCAATGCTCTGTGTTGAAAACAAAGTAACATTATACCCCACTGAAAGTAATTTTCCAGATACTGAAAACTGAGAAAAGAGAGCATTGCTACTAGGAACATGTTAGGGCATCTATTTTAATCTGTCTGCCCAGGTACACAGTGATAGTCCCCCTATTTGGTAGAGTGGAATGAAATGATTGTATTTATAAATTACTTCTCTGAAAGAAACTGATGTCTTATTCTGTGAAGATTCTTAAAACACTAGACTTTTTTCATATGCCAGAAAAAATTCTTTACACCTGTCATTTTTGTAAGCTTGCCATACAGATCACTGGCATTTAGGAAGATTTGTTCATCTTTAAACAAGTTTCTAGCAAGGATATATTAACTTTGTGAGCAAAGGCTTTGAAATATTCTTCACATCTACTAGATATATTTCATCAGATTTATACTAAATACCTGTTTTTCAAGAATGCCCTACCTATTTTCAAGAATACCTTAATTCAATAGCTTATGAGATCCAGAAAGTTGTGTTTTTTCTGCTATTTTGAATTAAATTTTCAGTTTATGAAATAAGAATTTGATGTCGGTAAACCTGTCTGTAAAATGCATTTCTTGTTTTTTTTAGTATCTTCATGTTGAAATAGTCACGTTGAATTGCCTTACTCTTTTTCACACTTGCAATTATATTGTAAGCTTCCAGGACCATAACTTTTTTTTTTTTTTTTCCATGTCATTAAGGAAAAGAATGGTTCCTATTAAGGAAAACACATCACACTATGCTGTCTCTTTCCCCGAGAAAGAAAGCACATGTTATTGCTACTAACTTTCCCTGATCTAGAAGACAGGAGAAGGACTCTGAGGGAATTGCTTCTTTTCTAGCCATGAAAAGAAAGACTAACAAGCTACTAATAGAGCTTATCAAGAGACAGGATACTCAGCAACAGTATCTATTCTTCAAAGGAGAAAGTTTCATATTGTGAGCTCAGGAGAAGAAATGAAAATTTTCAGAGTTTCTACAGTTTAAAAAAAAAAAAGACAACGCTAGTTTTTTAATTTTATTTTTTAAAAAACTTTAACACTGAGAGTAGGAATTGAATTAACAACATCACAGAAAGGCTATTGGCTTCGTGGGAAGAAGCTGCTAAGAAATAATTGTCTTTTGGTAGGAGTTTCTATTTCTAAATTCTTCATAGAATTGTCTGTGTTAGCTGAACGTTTGTTTTTTCCATCAATGCCACACTTACTAGACATAATAGTTTTATAACTAATCAAGATCAATGCCCTACTGCTAATCAGTTTGCTTAATGAAGAAATTAGAAGTGCTAGTTTTTAAGGAGAAAAAGGGAAAAAACCCACTTCTTTTGGACATCAAACTGTACATTTCCTAGAAAAGGAAATCATGGATGAAGCTTGTCTCAGTGTCCTCATAAAAGGCCGTGTAAGTCAATTCAGTTCTCATTCGAACTGTAAACCACCAAAAGGTTACAAAATATTATTGAATACTCCAGTCAAAGATTTGGAAAAAATGTGTAAGAAGGCAAAAGGAAGGTAGAAGGAACAAAATATGAATAGTTAAATGACATCCATCTGAGGCTGAAGCCTGTAAACCCAGTTGAAATTTGGATAGGTTAGATTTCTTGAGTAGTTCATTTTGGTGTAATAAATCAAATCAGTAGGCTATCATAGTTCTGTAGAGTGCAAATAAATTTTGTCCTGTAAAAAGACTCCATGGTTGAAGAGATGTAAATGCACAGCTATATATTATTAAAAAACTATCCTTCGCCTGACCAGCTACACTACAGTTTATAAATGTATCATAAATTTAGTATTTAATGGTAAACAGTATTTGATCTAGTACTAGTATGTATTTTATAGCTGTAGTCTCTTCAGGGTGGGGGGTGGGGACGACATGGACACCTAAACTTTTGTTTAGGTAAATAATTGAATATTTAAAGGTAAGGGAAGTGAGCTAAATCATGCTACTTCCATGGTATTTTGTGATATGATTTCTGAAAGAGATTGTGGATTGATAAAGAAATACTGTTAGACATTCACATGGCTACATGTGACTGCCAAATCACACAAAAACAGTTTCTTGGAACAAGATACAAAGTGAGTGTTTCTGTAGACAAACATACTTTGCATGTTCTTTACATATTCCTTCTTTCAATTTGGGTGGTACCTCATATATACTTGAAATACTATTCCTTTATTCTGACTGGTGGTTATTTAAGCCTTCTTCAGAATTTTAATTGTGGGCATTCTATTGAAAAACCCAGACGTAAAAATTTTACATGAAACTTTTATATTTATTCATCATTCAGGTATTACACAAATGGAAATTAATGAAGAAAAAAAAGTGGAAATTAATTATGACTAGTTACTGGATTTTCTGGATAACCAAAGAATAGCAGTTCATTTATAATCTGTAGGTGTGAAGACTGCTTCTGCCTCCAGAAAGTTTCAGAAAAACACTTTTTCTCTGAGGTATCTTAGTACACCTTCTAAAATATTTCTTCTACAAGGAAATCAACCTTCTCTCTGCACTATGAATTAACTGTCATTTAACTGTCAGTCATCTCTTCCCAAAAGCATTTCTTGTCCTCAATGTCCCTAGATTAAAATAAACATCTGTTGGAAAAACTTGAAAAATATAACTTGCAAATATATATTGTAGGGCAAAATTGGAATACCCTTAAATTGACATCTTTGCAAGGCTATTTTATGAATAAATGCATGATTTTTTTTTTCTCTACATTTCTGTTTATTTAATTATGTTATAATTCTGAGCATGGAAAGCTTATTTCACAATATAAAAGGAATAAACATACTAGTGTTTCAGGTGCACTTTCACTTTTTGAAAGCAGCTGAAAGTAAATTTTAATCCATTTCACCAGAAATTTTGATTACATAGAGCCTTTGAAAGTATAATCCAAACAATGTATGCCTGATTCTAATAGCTAAAGAAGTAAATGGACATAGGGAGAACTAACTTTATTTATATTTTGCTTCGAGATCACAGGATCACAGGATGTCAGAGGTTGGAAGGGACCCAAAGAGATCACTGAGTCCAACCCCCCAGAGCAGAACCATACAATCTAGCTCAGGTCACAGAGGAACACATCCAGACCAGCCTTGAAAGTCTCCAGAGAAGGAAACTTCACAACCTCTCTGGGCAGTCTGTGCCAGTGTTCTGGGACCCTTACAGTAAGTTTCCCCTTGTGTTGAGGTGGAACCTCTTGTGCTGCAACTTACAATCATTGCTCCTTGTCCTATCAAAGGGAGTAAGTGAGAAGAGCCTGTCTCCCCGCACTTGACACCCAGTCCTCAGATATTTATAAACATTTATTAACTCCCCTCTCAGTCTTCTCTTTTCCAGACTAAAAAGCCCCAGATCCTTCAGCCTCTCCTTGTAACGCAGTGCTCCAGTCCCCTCATCATCTTTGTAGCCCTCCACTGGATGCTCTCCAGCAGATCCCTGTCCCTCAGCCCAAAACTGAATGCAGTATTCAAGATGGGGTTTCACCAGGGTATCTGCTGGATACATTCTTCTTACTACGCCCCCAGATCCCATTGACCTTCTTGCTGTCCCATGGATAACTTGTCATCCACCAGATTTTCCGGTATATTTCAATGATGTAAAACCATGATTCTTGTCTCTGGAATAAGATTCATTACCTTCATTTATTCTTTGGGCAGGGTGTAAAGGCTTTTATTATTCAGGAAACTTAGTAAATGAACTCAGTAAACCAATAAACCAGGACTATTTTCTCACCTGATTCTAACGGCACTTAAAGTCCTGTATGACATTAGTGACTTTAATTCTTTATATCTTTTCTCTCTTAATCTTTTAAATGTTTTTTTGCCTTACTTTGCCTCGTTTGACTTAATGCTAAAAATATAGGGTCATGATGGCTGGAGTTTGCAGTCAAACTTTTATATAGACATTTCCTTTAATCGGCAACTGTGTACACACATGTTTGTGTATAGAGCCCCTACACTGACAAGATGAAAATATTAGACGGTCTGATGTCAGTGAGTGCAAATAACCCATACAATTCCATCAGTTTAATTGGTTTCCATTTTTGTTCAGTTATTAATTTCTTGGAACTTGGGATGATTTGTTATTCAGATAAGATAAATTAATTGACATTCTCTCATTTGTAATTTTTAATTGTCATAGCATTTTACACAGAAATTTTCATACTGTCTAACATTGATTATCAGAGAAACAATAGGTCATTTATTATTTTCTCATTGAAAACTGCTATGAACTGAAGTGAATATTATGATTGTTTTTACAAAAGTTCACAGTTGAATAAATGACTGCAAAAAACAAAAGGCGTAGTCAATTCTCGAAATACTAAGTAAAGAAATGTGATTTACGTTCTGTGTTTTGGTGGTAGCTTATGCACTTATTTTTTCCTCTTCTTCCAAAAGTTTAATAAAAATGTTATTATGCTGCATTCTCACAAAAATTGTGTAGATTTTTCCTCTTTCATATTTGCACCTAACACATATCTCCAAAATTTTCTAGTTAGAGAAAATACGTGGAGAAAGGAAAGAAGTAATCTTTTAGGAGTGTGGTGGTTTAGCAATTACCTGCCCGCCCACCTTTGGAATAACCCTGGCTAGGACTCAGAAACAGCTGGATATTAATAAATGAACCTTTATATTTACAGTAATGCTTAATATACAAGCAGATATTTACAATGTATAACAGATATTTACAATATATACAGTGAAAAAGTAATACAGAAACACCATACCCCTCCCAGAGATCAAAATCCATAAGAGGGGTTTTCCAACCACCCCTAGCACCTTTCCACCCTTCCCCAGTCTTATTTCACCATCTGTTGATGCAGCAGATAGGTGGAGGTAGATCAGCCAGGGGGATTAGCAGTAGGAAAGAGGTTAGTGGGATTATTGAGAATTAGCTACAAAAGGCAGAGACAAAGGAACCTTGCAAGAAGAGCAGCCACAGCCAGAGAGTGGTCTGAAACCGCCTGACTTATCTATATTTGGGTTACAACTCTTAAACCAATTTTTTTTCTTTCTCAGTAAAACTGTGAGTGAAGTGACATAATGTATTTTCATTTCTCAGCCTATAGTCTAATTTTCTCACTCAAATCCTTCAATTATTTCACACCAGCACAAGGAGAAAATCTAATTTGGTTGCATATCACCAGCTTTTTCTGCTTGGGCATCTCATTATCTGTTTCATGGTTCTCCTAGTGTATGAAGTCACATCTGTTCTGGAATTTTATTAAGGCTGCCTGACACTAAAAAAAAAAATCAATTTTCTTATAATTATTTCAATCCTTATAATCTGGAATTTTTTCTTTTTACAAATTTTGTTACTCTCTGAATGAAATAGAAATGTCACCAATCTATGCTTTTAACACCTTTGTAGTTCTAGCTAGTACTAAATAAAAAATAAAAGGGCTTTCTCCTAGCAATTAGAACCTGAAGAGAGACATTTCAGATGACTTGGCCATGCTTTCTATGCACTGCCATAACAAAATATCTGCAAACATGATTGTGGAAACTCTATAGTAGTGAATAATTTCTTAGACACTGTGATGGAGGGGTTATGATTAATTAATGCATGTCAGGTTTCAAAAAATTGATATTGTTTATTAATTTTTGGTATTCAAACTTTTCTACCTCTGACCACTTATTTTTAATATTAAGCCGGTTTGACTGTAACAGTCATGGCACAATTACATAAAAGGCATCTAGATCTAGTAGTAACTATTAATAGGCATAAATGATCAATTCAACTGTAACTAATTAACACTGAAAGAGAGTTCTTGTGGTCAGTAGTACTGCTTGGCCACTAGATGTAACTCAGGCCCCCTTTCTGCTTAGGGCAAAATCTAGGTAATATGCAAAGCTTTAGGTTTTACTCACAAGTATTACCTCTCCTGTCTTGCAGAGTTATCAATGAATAGAAAGTACCCAGAACACTTGCAGGGTTTCTGGCTGGTCTGGCTGCTGGCTGCTTCTGCTGCATCTGGTTCTGCGGCTGCGGCTGTGACTGAGACTGCTCCACCTCAGGTTCCACAGGCTGCTGGGGTAAGGAGAAGGGGGCAGACAGTTTCTGACGTGTTTCTGGCTTTTTGACAATCTGTATTGCCTTCAGGCTTGCTCATCTTCAGGAGATGCAGGCTGCTGTGGTAGGTGCAGGCAGACGTCTTGCGATGTATCTCAGCAGATGTATATCTCACACTGCTAATTGTGTGAAGACTATTCAAGTGGCTCCTGGAAAGACCCGAAACGGTTCCAGGGTGGAATATAGCTTATATTGCTATATAACGATAATAAGGCATTACAGGCATGGATGCAGCAGAACACAGAATAATGGCAAAATCATGACAGAAGCATAAGCAAAAGCATACTGTGTTATCTGCTTATGTGCTTTTAATATCAATGCCTGAGATTGATTGGACCCTTTTGGACATTAGCATATCCAATCAGAGTGGCAATAAGCCCAGTTTTACCATATTTGAGTGAAAACATAGTTTTGCTATACCACACTGGGGGAAGAGCATAGTTCCAGCAAAGGAACAGCATAAGGCTAGCGCATGCAACTTGTTTATCACGGGTTGCAAGCACGAGAAAAACAAGTTATATAAGCCAGAGTGCTCAGACTCTATGGCACCAGGTCTTTTGTCTCTTTCCTGCCATTGCTTCTTCCCCAAAAACAGAGGGAAGGCAGAAAAAACATGTCTGGGCAAGCCAGCACACATACAGACCTATTTTGACACTTCAGGTCTTCCATGACAGACACAAAAATTGTTTTAAGAAATTTTACTTTTGTTTTGTGCTTTTTTTTTTTTGTTAAGAAACAAAACAAGCAAACAAAAAAACAAGAACAAACCAAGAGGCATGTCACTTTGTACATTACAAAAGTCAAATAGGTGTTGAGCATTTTTAACTACTCGTAACTACTTGCAATTGAAAAGTTGGGACTATTTTAACATAGATATACTGTATTTATATTAATATATTTTATTTTTAATATCAACACTTGTCATGTGCAGATCCACTTATACCATAAATTATTTTCAATGCCCTTTTTTTCTTTGCCTATATATGTAAATACAACCAGCTCACCTGACAGGTGATTATTTGTATTATGCAGTATGTTGTTAAAAATTGAATGGACCTTACTGTCTGCATGCTACTAGAGATAAGAATTTGAAGAAGAGATCTAGGTTGCATGAGGCCTTGAGCAACCTATTCTAGGAGAAGGTGTTCCTGCCTATGGCAAGGAGTTGGAACTAGATGATCTTTGAGATCACTTGCAACCTAAACCATTCTGTGATTCTATGATTCTATTATATGATCAAAGAATTTGGCAACAAACAAAAGACCCTGTGACTTTTAGGACTTCTGCCTAAGCTTTTGCTTACTCCCATTCTACTAGAGGATCCTACTTCTCCCAGACTGCATTTATGTGAACTACTCTGCATCTTCTCTTCAGCATTCTGGATGATACAAAATTTATTGCTCCTTTTTTTCCCCATGTAAAAATTGAACTTGTTGCCTTTTTTTCCCCCCCAACTGTAATTTCCTGTTAATTATAAATGTAAGGAAATTAATCACTGTTTCCTGAGTTTGTTTTGTCTGAATGCGGTTGTGGTAGTGTTACAAAATTTCAACACAGTATATGCAACACAGTGCATAGTTTGCCTGAAAAACATGTTTCCCAAACCACTGATGATGAATGCATGCTTAAAGAAGTAAAATTATTTATTCTATAAACTGATGATTGACTCAAGAACAGAAGATAACTCCCGTTTCTTGTGGTTTATTTGTCCCTGTTTTCAGTGTAGCCTTTTGAACATGTTAGACTGACAGATAAGCTGTGGCATGGTGACAGATCATGAAAATTGAGAATAATTTTGCACCAAAAGCTTTTGGTACATCAGAATTCCCTATATGGTATCTTGAATTTGGCAGTTAAAGAAATACTTTGTTATTCACAAAGCTTGGCTTTTGCTTTTGTTTGTTGTGTCCTATTTATGCACCTGCACAAAAGACAGTGACGCAGGTGGGGGCGTTCCCGTGGTTCCGCGTGAAATACAATCATGAGGCAAGCAGTAGCACAGCCATTTGAAGCAGCAGCTAGCCTTCTCACTTGAGTCTGGCAAGCAGCATCTGCCGAGGGAATTAAAAAACAAACAAACAAACAAGCAAACAAAAAAAACAACAACACCAAAAACCCCAAACCCCACACAACCAAACTAACAAAAAACAGACACCAAAGCTTAAACCATGGATGTAACCTGAGCGAATACCAGGGCTAGGAGAACTGTGGGCACCCAGACTGGTGCCTCATGCAAATCTGTGGGTGTCCAGACCTTTGGCTGCAGTGAATGCCTGAGCCTAATTGGAATGGAGGGTGTTGTGCGTGAAAGTTGTGTGAGGTGTGAGCAGGTGAATGACCTGCTCAGTATGGCGGCTGGGCTTAAGGAGGAAGTTGAGAGACTAAGATCTCTATGTGATTTTAAAGGGGAAATTAACCGGCGGAGACAAACTATACCATCCCTGAGGGAGGGGCAGCAGGTGAAGTCTGCACAGGCAAGAGAGGATTCAGTTTCCTCACATTCCCCTGCTAAAACAGGTAAAGGAGGAGATGAGGGGGAGTGGAGGCAGATCCCTCCTCACAGGGGCAGGAGAGCCCCCTCCCAATCTTCTCGGTCTTACCAGCTCCCCTTGCATAATAGATACAGGGCACTAATAACTGAGGATCAGGCAGAGGAGGATGGAGGGGAAAATCCACATACTGAGTTGCCCAAGTTGTGTCAGCCTTCACCAAGAATCAAGATTAAAACTAGTGAAAAAAAGAAAAAAAGGAGAATCATAGCTGTAGAGGATTCCCTTCTGAGAGGAACAGAAGGACTGATATGTCAGGCTGATCCCTCTCATAGGGAGGTGTGCTGCCTACCTGGGGCCCGGGTTAGGGATGTTGTTAAGAAAATTCCTAACCTAGTCCACTCTACAGACTACTACCCATTATTGATCTTCCAAGTAGGAGGAGAGGAAATAATGACTAGTAGTCCCAGAAAAATTTAAAAATACTTCAGAGCCTTGGTATGAGTGATATGGAACTCAGGGGCACAAATCATCTTCTCATCTGTAATTCCAGCTGATGGCAGAGACACTGGAATAAGTAGCCGAGTGCAGTCTTTTCATACGTAGATGTGTGGATGGTGTCAGCACCACAAATTTGGATTCTTTGATAATAGTATGACCTTTACAACACCAGGGTTGCTGACACCAAACAGTGGACACCTTTCTCGAAGAGGGAAGAGGGTCTTTGCAGAGGAGATAGCAGGGCTAGTTGACAAGGTTTTAAATGGGATGTGAAGGGAGAGTGGGACAAAGTAATCAGCCCTCCATGTGGTAAAGGTGTGGGAGGAGAGATCAGTGTGGGAGCAATGGGGGTTTGGTGATGGTTCTCAACCTGCTGCCCTGAAGCATCCTGGGGACAGAATAGTGCATTCAGGGTTCTGCAGAGACAGGCCATATCCAATTCAGGTTTTATCTGCCAAGAGGGAAACTGAAGTGGTAATTCACGTGGTAGTAATGTCATGAGGGGTAGAGATAAGCTAGTAGACAAAGATGTGTCTGAGCATGGACGAGTCCAAATACTGACTGAGGAAAGCATGCTCAAAGAACAGGAGAAAAGAAAATCAGTGAGTAAGTCAGGTCCAATAGAGGCACAACTGAAATGCCTCTACATTGACACAAGAAGCATGGGGAACAAACAGGAGGAATTAGAAATATTTGCAA